>JAEIGF010000588.1:0-80542 GCA_018903485.1 Drosophila littoralis | reverse complement strand
AAAAAATCATCAAAAAGTTTGGATTTTCGAACCCGACCCGATTTTCACAAAAACGTGAAAAAACCAATTGGTCGATTTTGGTCAATATATTTTGATTTTCCTTTTCTTGATTCCAATCGATAATTACTGATCCTTACGATTCCAAAATAGTATAAAGTAAGAAAATCGGACATTTCTTCTCCCGAGATATTAAAAAAATCATCAAAAAAGGTTGACTTCACAAACGAATCGTTTTAGCATTTTTTTCAATAAATTTTTTAATCCATCGATTTTTTAAATGTTTCAATGGCAAATTGATAGTAGGGATACGTAAGAATTCTGACAGGTATTAAATTCCAAAGTGGACATTTGTCGGCCGAGATATTAAAAAAAATCATCAAAAGTTTGATTTTCGAACCGACTCGATTTTGACAAACATTGGTCGATTTTGGTAAATATTTTGATTTTCATTTCTGATTCCAATCGATAGTACTGATCCTTACGAGTCAAAATAGTATAAAATTCCAAAACCAGACATTTCTTGTCAGATATTAAAAAAATCATCAAAAAGAGTTGACTTTACAAACCTTGTATCGTTTTTGGCCAACCAAATTATTTAACGCATCGATTTTAAAATGTTTTAATGGCAATTGATAGTAGGGATACATACGAATTCGAAAAGTTTAAGATTCAAAAATTGTACATTTCTTGGCGAAGTGTAAAAAAATCATCAAAAAAGTTTGGATTTTCGAACCGACCCCCGATTTCGACAAAAAATCGTGCCAGGTGGTCGGGGTGGTGTCCCTATTTTGATTTTCATTTTTTGATTCCAATCGATGGTACTGATCCTTACGAGTCAAATTGTATAAAACTCCAAAATCGGACATTATTTGGCCGAGATATTAAAAGAATATCATCAAAAGTTTTGATTTTCGAACCGACCCCGATTTTGACTAAAAACGTGATGTAATCCCTAAACCCCCTTTGCCCATTTGGTCGATTTCTGGTTTTTTCAATATTTTGCTTTTTCATTTTTCCCAATTTTACCAACTCCTTGCCATTCGTTCGATTTTGGTCAATATTTTGCTTTTCATTTTCTTTTGATTCAATCGATAAGTACTGATCCTTACGAGTCCAAAATTGTAAAAATTCCAAAATCAACATTATTTGGCCGAGATATTAAAAAAAGTCTACAGAATGTTTTGATTTTCGAACCGACCCCGATTTTTGACTAAGAAACGTGATGTAACCCCTTGTCATTTGGTCGATTTTGGTCAATATTTTAATTTACATTGTTTTATTCAATCAAATAGTACTGATCCTTACAGAATTCAAAATTGTAAAAAATTCCAAAATCGGAAATTATTTGGCCGAGATTTTTAAAAAAAATCATCAAAAGGATTTGGATTTTTCGAAACGACCCCGATTTTGACTAAAAACGTGATGTAACACCTTGCCATTTGGTCGATTTTGAGTGAATATTTTGATTTTCATTAATATATATGCATTCCAATCGATGGTACTATCCTTACGAGTCCAAAATTGTATAAAATTCGAAACTCGGACATTGGCTGGCCGAGATATTAAAAAAATCATCAAAAAGTTTTGATTTTCGAACCGACCCCGATTTTGGAAATCGATTTTTAAATGTTCCAATGGCAATTGACAGTAGGGATACGTAAGAATTCAGACGGAGTATTAAATTCCAAAATAAGACATTTGTCGGCCGAGATATTAAAAAATAAATTTAAAAAGTTTTGATTTTCAGATCGACCCCGATTATGACAAAAAACGTGATGTAACTCTCCTTGCTATTTGGTCGATTTTGGTCAATATTTTGCTTTCATTTTTTTTTTTTTTTTGATTCCAAATATTAGTACTGATCCTTACGAGTCCAAAATATTATAAAATTTAAAAATCAGGACATTTCTTCTCTCAGATATTAAAAAAATCATCAAAAAAGGTTGACTTTACAAACGAATCGTTTTGGCAAACAAATTTTTGAATCCATCGATTATTTTAATGTTTCAATGTCAGTGTTTGTGCGGGTCTGGCAAAGAATTTGAACGAGGCGTAAAAGCCGAAGTGCTACATTTGTCAGCCGAGATATTCAAAAAAAAATCATCAAAATTTTGATTTTCGAACCGACCCCGATTTTGACAAAAAAAAAACGTGCCAGTGGTCGGTACGAATTAATATTTTGATTTTCATTTTCTGATTCAATCGATAGTACTGATCCTTACGAATTCAAAATAGTATAAAATTCCAAAATCGGACATTTTCTTCTCCGAGATATTATTAAAAAATCATCAAAAAGGTTGACTTTACAAAGCAAATCGTTTTGGCCAACAATTTTTCCAATCCCATCGATTTTCAAATATTTCAATGGCAATTGATAGTAGGGATACGAAGGAATTCGAACAATTAAATTCCAAAAATTAGACATTTGTTTGCAGAGATATTAAAAAAATTCGTCAATAAAATTCCAAAATCGGACATTTTCTTGTCCGAGATATTAAAAAAAATCATCAAAAGTGTTGACTTTACAAACGAATCGTTTTTTTGCCCATCCAAATTTTTTAACACATCGATTTTAAAATGTTTCAATGGCAATTGATAGTAGGAATAAAAAATCATCAAAAAAAGTATGGATTTTCGAACCGACCCGATTTTGACAAAAACGTGTCAATTGGTCGATTTTGGTTAATATTTTGATTTTCATTTTTCTGATTCCAATCGATAGTACTGATCCTTACGATTCCAAAATAGTATAAAATTCCAAAATCGGACATTTCTTCTCCGAGATATTAAAAAAAAATCATCAAAAAGGTTGACTTTACAAACGAATCGTTTTTAGCCAATAAATTTTTTAATCCATCGATTTTTAAATGTTTCAATGGCAATTGATAGTAGGGATACGTAAGAATTCTGACAGGTAATGAATTCCAAATTTGGACAGCATTTGTCGGCCGAGATATTAAAAAAATCATCAAAAAAAGTTTTTGATTTTCGAACCGACTCCGATTTTGACAAAAAACGATGCTAATTGGTCGATTTTGGTCAATATTTTGATTTTCATTTTCTGATTCCAATCGATAGTACTGATCCTTACGAGTCCAAAATAGTATAAAATTCCAAAACCAGACATTTCTTGTCAGATATTAAAAAAATCATCAAAATGGTTGACTTTACAAACGTATCGTTTTGGCCAACCAAATTATTTAACATTGATTTTAAAATGTTTTAATGGCAATTGATAGTAGGGATACATACGAATTCAAAAAAGTTTAAATTCAAAAATTGTACACATTTCTTAGCAGAGATATAAAAAATCATCAAAAAGTTTGGATTTTCGAACCGACCCCGATTTCGGCAAAAGCGTGCCCAATTGGTCGAGATGGTCAATATTTTGGTTTTTATTTTTGATTCCAATCGATGGTACTGATCCTTACGAGTCCAAAATTGTATAAAATTGCAAAATCGGACATTATTTGGCCGTGATATTTAAAAAAAAATCGTCAAAAGTTTTAATTTTCGAACTGACACGATTTTGACTAAAAACGTGATGTAACCCCTTGTCATTTAGTCGATTTTGGTCAATATTTTGATTTCATTTTTTGCCAATATTTTTTTTCAATAGTACTGATCCTTACGCGTCCCAATTTCATAAAATTCCAAAGATTTAACTTGGACATTTTCTTTTTTTCCCGAGAAATCCGAGAATTTTCGAACGGTATGTAATTTTTTTTTTTTTTTCAAAGTTGGACAAAATTTGAAAAAAATTCGGCCGAATATTAAAAAATCATCAAATAAGTTTGATTTTCGAACCGACCCCAAATTTTGACTAAAAACGTGAAGTAACCCCTTGCCATTTTGGTCGATTTTGGTCAATATTTTACTGATTTTCATTTTTTTCGAATGTAACTCTCTTGCCATTCGTTCGATTTTGGTCAATATTTTGCTTTTCATTTCTTTTGATTCCAATCGATAGTACTGATCGCTTACGAGTCCAAAATTGTAAAAATTCCAAAATCAGACATTATTTGGCCGAGATATTAAAGTCTACAGAAAGTTTTGATTTTCGAATGACCCGATTTTGACTAAAAACGTGATGTAACCCCTTGCCAATGTTTGGTCGATTTGGTCAATATTTTTAATTTACATTGTTTATTTCAATCGATAGTACTGATCCTTACGAGTCCAAATTGTAAAATTCCAAAATCGGAAATTTTTTTTTAATTTTTTTAAAGGCCGGAAATTTTAAAAAAAATCATCAAAAGACTGGATTTTCGAAACGGCCCGATTTTGACTAAAAACGTGATGTAACCCCTTGCCATTTGGTCGATTTTGGTCAATATTTTTGATTTTCATTTTTTTGATTCCAATCGATGGTACTCATCGGCGCGAGTCCAAAATTGTATAAAATTTGAAACACCGGACGGCATTATTTGGCCGAGATATTAAAAAAATCATCAAAAGGTTTTGATTTTTCAGACGACCCCCCCCTCCGATTTTGCAATTATCGATTTTTAAATGTTTCAATGGCAATTGACAGTAGGGATACGTAAGAATTCGAACAGGTATTAAATTCCAAAACTAAGACATTAGTCGGCCGAGATATTAAAAAAAATAATTAAAAAAGTTTTGATTTTCGAATCGACCCCCACGTTATGACAAAAAACGTGATGTAACTCCTTGCTATTTGGTCCGTTTTGGTCAATATTTGCTTTTCATTTTTTTTTTTTTTTTTTTTTTGATTCAAATTGATAGTACTGATCCTTACCGAGTCCAAAAGTGTATAAAATTCCAAAATCGGACATTTCTTCTCTCAGATAAAAAAAATCGTAAAGGTTGACTTTACAATTAAGTCGTTTTTGGCAAACAAAATTTTTTTAATCCATCGATTTTCAAATGTTTCAATGGCAATTGATAGTAGGGATACAGAAGAATTCGAACAGGTATTTTTTTAAATTTCAAAATTTATTACATTTGTCGGCCGATTTGATATTAAAAAAAATTTAATCATCAAAAAAATTTTTTTTTTTGATTTTTTTTTTTTTTCGAACCGACCCCGATTTTGACAAAAAACGCGTGCCAATTGAAAAGAAGTCGATTTTGGTCAATATTTGATTTTCATTTTCCGATTCCAATCGATAGTACTGATCACTTACGAGTCAAAAATAGTATAAAATTCCAAATCGGACATTTCTTTTTTTTTTTTTCCCCCCCCCCCCCCCCTTTCTCCCGCGAGATATTAAAAAAATCATCAAAGAAGGTTGACTTTTTACAAACAAATTTTTTTTTTTGGCCAACAAATTTTTACATCGATTTTTTCAAATTTTTTTGTTTTTCAATGGCAATTGATAGTAGGAAGATACGAAGGAATTCGAAACAGAAGTATTAAATTCCAAATTTAGACATTCTTTGCCGAGATATTAAAAAAATCGTCTTAACTTTTAAATTTTTTTTTTTTTTTTTTTTTTTATTAAAATGTTTTTTATTTACTTGTCATATGAAGATATTTTTTAAAAAAAAAAATCATCAGCGTTTCTTCCAACCCATAGTACATCGATCCTTTACGAGTCAAAATTGTAAAAAATTCCAAAATCGGAAATTATTTGGCAGAGAATTATAAAAAAATCATCAAAAGATTTGATTTTCGAAACGACCCCGATTTTGACAAAAAACGTGATGTAACCCTTGCCATTTGGTCGATTTGGTCAATATTTTGATTTTCATTTTTTTGATTCCAATCGATGGTACTATCCTTACGAGTCCAAAATTGTATAAAATTCGAAACTCGGACATTATTTGGCCGAGATATTAAAAAATCATCAAAAGTTTTGATTTTCGAAACCGACCCCGATGATTTTGAAATCGATTTTTTAAATGTTTCAATGGCAATTGACAGTAGGGATACGTAAGAATTCGAACAGGTATTAAATTCCAAAATAAGACATTTGTCGGCCGAGATATTAAAAAAATAATTAAAAAGTTTTGATTTTCGAATCGACCCCGATTATGACAAAAAACGTGATGTAACTCCTTGCTATTTGGTCGATTTTGGTCAATATTTTGCTTTTCATTTTTTTTTTTTTCTTGATTCCAAATGATAGTACTGATCCTTACGAGTCCAAAATAGTATAAAATTCCAAAATCGGACATTTCTTCTCTCAGATATTAAAAAAAATCATCAAAAAGGTTGACTTTACAAACGAATCGTTTTTGGCAAACAAATTTTTTAATCCATCGATTTTTTAAATGTTTCAATGGCAATTGATAGTAGGGATACGTAAGAATTCGAACAGGTATTAAATTCCAAAATTATACATTTGTCGGCCGAGATATTAAAAAAAATCATCAAAAAAATTTGATTTTCGAACCGACCCCGATTTTGACAAAAAACGTGCCAATTGGTCGATTTTGGTCAATATTTTGATTTTCATTTTCTGATTCCAATCGATAGTACTGATCCTTACGAGTCCAAAATAGTATAAAATTCCAAAATCGGACATTTCTTCTCCGAGATATTAAAAAAATCATCAAAAAAGGTTGACTTTACAAACAATCGTTTTTGGGCCAACAAATTTTTAATCCATCGATTTTTCAAATGTTTCAATGGCAATTGATAGTAGGGATACGAAGGAATTCGAACAGGTATTAAATTCCAAAATTAGACATTTGTCTGCCGAGATATTAAAAAAATCGTCAATAAAATTCCAAAAATCGGACATTTCTTGTCGCGAGATATTAAAAAATCATCAAAAAATGTTGACTTTACAAACGAACCGTTTTGCCCATCCAAATTTTTTAACACATCGATTTTTAAAATGTTTCAATGGCAATTGATAGTAGGAATAAAAAAATCATCAAAAAGTTTGGATTTTCGAACCGACCCCGATTTTGACAAAAAACGTGCCAATTGGTCGATTTTGGTTAATATTTTGATTTTCATTTTCTTTGATTCCAATCGATAGTACTGATCCTTACGATTCCAAAATAGTATAAAATTCCAAAATCGGACATTTCTTCTCCGAGATATTAAAAAAAAAATCATCAAAAAGGTTGACTTTACAAACGAATCGTTTTTAGCCAATAAATTTTTTAATCCATCGATTTTTAAATGTTTCAATGGCAATTGATAGTAGGGATACGTAAGAATTCTGACAGGTATTAAATTCCAAATTGGACATTTGTCGGCCGAGATATTAAAAAAATCATCAAAAAAGTTTTGATTTTCGAACCGACTCCGATTTTGACAAAAAACGAGGCTAATTGGTCGATTTTGGTCAATATTTTGATTTTCATTTTCTGATTCCAATCGATAGTACTGATCCTTACGAGTCCAAAATAGTATAAAATTCCAAAACCAGACATTTCTTGTCCGAGATATTAAAAAAATCATCAAAAAGGTTGACTTTACAAACGAATCGTTTTTGACCAACCAAATTATTTAACCCATCGATTTTTAAAATGTTTCAATGGCAATTGATAGTAGGGATACATACGAATTCAAAAAAGTTTAAAATTCAAAAATTGTACATTTCTTGGCAGAGATATAAAAAAATCATCAAAAAAGTTTGGATTTTCGAACCGACCCCGATTTCGACAAAAACGTGCCAATTGGTCGAGATTTGGTCAATATTTTGATTTTCATTTTTTTGATTCCAATCGATGGTACTGATCCTTACGAGTCCAAATTGTATAAAATTCCAAAATCGGACATTATTTGCCGATATTTAAAAAAATCGTCAAAAAAGTTTTGATTTTCGAACCGACCCCGATTTTGACTAAAAACGATGTAACCCCTTGTCATTTAGTCGATTTTGGCAATATTTTGATTTTCATTTTTTTCCAATGCGATCCTTACGCTCCCAAATGTATAAAATTCCAAAGACATTTCCCGGCCGAAATTCGAACAGGATTAAATCAAAGTTGACATTTGCGGCGAATTTTCGAACCGGCCCCGATTTTGACTAAAAACGTGAAGTAACCCCTTGCCATTTGGTCGATTTTGGTCAATATTTTGATTTTCATTTTCTTTTAATATTTTTTTTTTTGATTCCAATCGATAGTACTGATCCTTACGAGTCCAAAATTGTAAAAAATTCCAAAATCGAACATTATTTGGCCGAGATATTAAAAGAAAATCATCAAAAAGTTTTGATTTTCGAACCGACCCCGATTTTGACTAAAAACGTGATGTAACCCCCTTGCTCATTTGGTCGATTTTGGTCAATATTTTGCTTTTCATTTTCTTGATTCCAATCGATAGTACTGATCCTTACGAGTCCAAAATAGTATAAAATTCCAAAATCGGGCATTACTTGTCCGAGATATTAAAAAAAATCATCAAAACAGGTTGACTTACAAACGAATCGTTTTTCGCCAACAAATTTTTAATCCATCGATTTTTAAATGTTTCAATGGCAATTGATAGAATTGATACGTAAGAATTCGAACAGGTATTAAATTCCAAAATTATACATTTGTCGGCCGAGATATTAAAAAAATCATCAACAAAGTTTTGATTTTCGAAACGACCCCGATTATGACAAAAAACGTGATGTAACTCCTTGCCATTTGGTCGATTTTTGTCAATATTTTGCTTTTCATTTTTTTGATTCCAATCGATAGTACTGAGCTTTACGAGTCCAAAATTGTATAAAATTCCAAAATCGGACATTATTTGGCCGAGATATTAAAAAAAATCATCAAAAAGTTTTGATTTTCGAACCGACCCCGATTTTGAAATCGATTTTTAAATGTTTCAATGGCAATTGACAGTAGGGATACGTAAGAATTCGAACAGGTATTAAATTCCAAAATAAGACATTTGTCGGCCGAGATATTAAAAAAATAATTAAAAAGTTTTGATTTTCGAATCGACCCCGATTATGACAAAAACGTGATGTAACTCCTTGCTATTTGGTCGATTTTGGTCAATATTTTGCTTTTCATTTTTTTTTTTTTTTGATTCCAATCGATAGTACTGATCCTTACGAGTCCAAAATAGTATAAAATTCCAAAATCGGACATTTCTTCTCCCAGATATTAAAAAAATCATCAAAAAAGGTTGACTTTACAAACGAATCGTTTTTGGAAACAAATTTTTAATCCATCGATTATTTTAATGTTTCAATGGCAATTGATAGTAGGGATACGTAAGAATTCGAACAGGTATTAAATTCCAAAATTATACATTTGTCGGCCGAGATATTAAAAAAATCATCAAAAAAATTTGATTTTCGAACCGACTCCGATTTTGACAAAAAACGTGCTAATTGGTCGATTTTGGTCAATATTTTGATTTTCATTTTCTGATTCCAATCGATAGTACTGATCCTTACGAGTCCAAAATTGTATAAAATTCCAAAATCGGACATTATTTGGCCGAGATATTAAAAAAAAATCGTCAAAAAGTTTTGATTTTCGAACCGACCCCGATTTTGACTAAAAACGTGATGTAACCCCTTGTCATTTAGTCGATTTTGGTCAATATTTTGATTTTCATTTTTTTGCCAATCAATAGTACTGATCCTTACGAGTCCAAAATAGTAATAAAATTCCAAAACCAGACATTTCTTGTCCGAGATATTAAAAAAATCATCAAAAAAGGTTGACTTTACAAACGTATCGTTTTTGGCCAACCAAATTATTTAACGCATCGATTTTTTAAAATGTTTTAATGGCAATTGATAGTAGGGATACATAAGAATTCGAAAAGTTTAAAATTCAAAAATTGTACATTTCTTGGCAGAGATAAAAAAAAATCATCAAAAAAGTTTGGATTTTCGAACCGACCCCGATTTCGACAAAAAATGTCCAATTGGTCGATTTTGGTCAATATTTTGATTTTCATTTTCTGATTCCAATCGATGGTACTGATCCTTACGAGTCCAAAATTGTATAAAATTCCAAAATCGGACATTATTTGGCCGAGATATTAAAAAAAATCATCAAAAAGTTTTGATTTTCAACCGACCCGATTTTTTGAAATCGATTTTTTAAATGTTTCAATGGCAATTGACAGTAGGGATACGTAAGAATTCGAACAGGTATTAAATTCCAAAATAAGACATTTGTCGGCCGAGATATTAAAAAAAAAAAAATTAAAAAAGTTTTGATTTTCGAATCGACCCCGATTATGACAAAAAACGTGATGTAACTCCTTGCTATTTGGTCGATTTTGGTCAATATTTTGCTTTTCATTTTTTTTTTTTTTTGATTCCAATCGATAGTACTGATCCTTACGAGTCCAAAATAGTATAAAATTCCAAAACCCAGACATTTCTTGTCCGAGATATTAAAAAAATCATCAAAAAAGGTTGACTTTACAAACGTATCGTTTTTGGCCAACCAAATTATTTAACGCATCGATTTTAAAAATGTTTTAATGGCAATTGATAGTAGGGATACATACGAATTCAAAAAAAGTTTAAAATTCAAAAATTGTACATTTCTTGGCAGAGATATAAAAAAATCATCAAAAAGTTTGGATTTTCGAACCGACCCCCGATTTCGACAAAAACGTGCCAATTGGTCGAGATTGGTCAATATTTTGATTTTCATTTTTTTGATTCCAATCGATGGTACTGATCCTTACGAGTCCAAAATTGTATAAAATTGCAAAATCGGACATTATTTGGCCGTGATATTTAAAAAAATCGTCAAAAAGTTTTGATTTTCGAACCGACCCCGATTTTGACTAAAAACGTGATGTAACCCCTTGTCATTTAGTCGATTTTGGTCAATATTTTGATTTTCATTTTTTTGCCAATCAATAGTACTGATCCTTACGCGTCCCAAATGGTATAAAATTCCAAATTTGGACATTTCCCGGCCGAGAATTCGAACAGGTATTAAATTCCAAAGTTGGACATTTGTCGGCAGAGATATTAAAAAAAATCATCAAATAAGTTTTGATTTTCGAACCGACCCCGATTTTGACTAAAAACGTGAAGTAACCCCTTGCCATTTGGTCGATTTTGGTCAATATTTTGATTTTCATTTTCTGATTCCAATCGATAGTACTGATCCTTACGAGTCCAAAATTGTAAAAAATTCCAAAATCGAACATTATTTGGCCGAGATATTAAAAGAAAATCATCAAAAAGTTTTGATTTTCGAACCGACCCCGATTTTGACTAAAAACGTGATGTAATCCCTTGCCATTTGGTCGATTTTGGTCAATATTTTGCTTTTCATTTTTTTTTTCCAATGTAACTCCTTGCCATTCGTTCGATTTTGGTCAATATTTTGCTTTTCATTTTCTTTTGATTCCAATCGATAGTACTGATCCTTACGAGTCCAAAATTGTAAAAAATTCCAAAATCAGACATTATTTGGCCGAGATATTAAAAAAAAATCATCAAAAAAGGTTGACTTTACAAACGAATCGTTTTTAGCCAATAAATTTTTTAATCCATCGATTTTTTAAATGTTTCAATGGCAATTGATAGTAGGGATACGTAAGAATTCTGACAGGTATTAAATTCCAAAATTGGACATTATTTGGCCGAGATATTAAAAAAAAAATCATCAAAAAGTTTTGATTTTCGAACCGACCCCGATTTTGAAATCGATTTTAAACGTTTCAAGCAATGATGTAGGGATACGTCCATTCGAACAGGTATTAACCTCCAAAATAAGACATTTGTCGGCCGAGATATTAAAAATAATCAAAAAAGTTTTGATTTTCGAATCGACCCCGATTTTCATTTTTTTTTTTTTTTTTGATTCCAAATGATAGTACTGATCCTTACGAGTCCAAAATAGTATAAAATTCCAAAATCGGACATTTCTTCTCTCAGATATTAAAAAAATCATCAAAAGGTTGACTTTACAAACGAATCGTTTTTGGCAAACAAATTTTTTAATCCATCGATTATTTTAATGTTTCAATGGCAATTGATAGTAGGGATACGTAAGAATTCGAACAGGTATTAAATTCCAAAATTATACATTTGTCAGCCGAGATATTAAAAAAAAATCATCAAAAAATTTGATTTTCGAACCGACCCCGATTTTGACAAAAAACGTGCCAATTGGTCGATTTTGGTCAATATTTTGATTTTCATTTTCTGATTCCAATCGATAGTACTGATCCTTACGAGTCCAAAATAGTATAAAATTCCAAAATCGGACATTTCTTCTCCGAGATATTAAAAAAAATCATCAAAAAGGTTGACTTTACAAACAAATCGTTTTTTGGCCAACAAATTTTTAATCCATCGATTTTTCAAATGTTTCAATGGCAATTGATAGTAGGGATACGAAGGAATTCGAACAAGTATTAAAATTCAAAATTAATTTGTCGGCCGAGATATTAAAAAAATCGTCAATAAAATTCCAAAATCGGACATTTCTTGTCCGAGATATTAAAAAAAAATCATCAAAAAATGTTGACTTTACAAACGAATCGTTTTTGCCCATCCAAATTTTTTTTACACATCGATTTTTAAAATGTTTCAATGGCAATTGATAGTAGGGATAAAAAAAATCATCAAAAAAGTATGGATTTTCGAACCGACCCGATTTTGACAAAAAACGTGCCAATTGGTCGATTTTGGTTAATATTTTGATTTTCATTTTCTGATTCCAATCGATAGTACTGATCCTTACGATTCCAAAATAGTATAAAATTCCAAAATCGGACATTTCTTCTCCGAGATATTAAAAAAATCATCAAAAAAGGTTGACTTTACAAACGAATCGTTTTTAGCCAATAAATTTTTTAATCCATCGATTTTTTAAATGTTTCAATGGCAATTGATAGTAGGGATACGTAAGAATTCTAACAGGTATTAAATTCCAAAAATTGGACATTTGTCGGCCGAGATATTAAAAAAATCATCAAAAAGTTTTGATTTTCGAACCGACTCCGATTTTGACAAAAAACGTGCTAATTGGTCGATTTTGGTCAATATTTTGATTTTCATTTTCTGATTCCAATCGATAGTACTGATCCTTACGAGTCCAAAATAGTATAAAATTCCAAAACCAGACATTTCTTGTCCGAGATATTAAAAAAAATCATCAAAAAAGGTTGACTTTACAAACGTATCGTTTTTGGCCAACCAAATTATTTAACGCATTGATTTTTAAAATGTTTTAATGGCAATTGATAGTAGGGATACATACGAATTCAAAAAAGTTTAAAATTCAAAAATTGTACATTTCTTGGCAGAGATATAAAAAAAAATTATCAAAAAGTTTGGATTTTCGAACCGACCCCGATTTCGACAAAAACGTGCCAATTGGTCGAGATTGGTCAATATTTTGATTTTCATTTTTTGATTCCAATCGATGGTACTGATCCTTACGAGTCCAAAATTGTATAAAATTGCAAAATCGGACATTATTTGGCCGTGATATTTAAAAAAATCGTCAAAAAGTTTTGATTTTCGAACCGACCCCGATTTTGACTAAAAACGTGATGTAACCCCTTGTCATTTAGTCGATTTTGGTCAATATTTTGATTTTCATTTTTTTTGCCAATCAATAGTACTGATCCTTACGCGTCCCAAATGGTATAAAATTCCAAATTTGGACATTTCCCGGCCGAGAATTCGAACAGGTATTAAATTCCAAAGTTGGACATTTGTCGGCCGAATATTAAAAAAATCATCAAATAAGTTTTGATTTTCGAACCGACCCCGATTTTTACGACTAAAAACGTGAAGTAACCCCCTTGCCATTTGGTCGATTTTGGTCAATATTTTGATTTTCATTTTCTGATTCCAATCGATAGTACTGATCCTTACGAGTCCAAAATTGTAAAAATTCCAAAATCGAACATTATTTGGCCGAGATATTAAAAGAAAATCATCAAAAGTTTTGATTTTCGAACCGACCCCGATTTCGACTAAAAAAGCGTGATGTAATCCCTTGCCATTTGGTCGATTTGGTCAATATTTTGCTTTTTTTTCTTTTTTTCCCAATGTAACCTTGCCATTCGTTCGATTTTGGTAAAATTTTGCTTTTCATTTCTTTTGATTCCAATCGATAAGTACTGATCCTTACGAGTCCAAAATTGAAAAAATTCCAAAAGTCAGACTATTTGGCCGAGATATTAAAAAAAATCGTCAAAAGTGCTGACTTTACAAACGAATCGAAACACGGTAATAAATTTTTAAAATCCATCGATTTTTAAATGTTTCAATGGCAATTGATAGTAGGGATACGTAAATTTGAGCAGGTATTAAATTCCAAAAAATTGGACATTATTTGGCCGAGATATTAAAAAATAATTAAAAAGTTTTGATTTTCGAATCGACCCCGATTATGATAAAAAACGTGATGTAACTCCTTGCTATTTGGTCGATTTTGGTCAATATTTTGCTTTTCATTTTTTTTTTTTTTTTTCTCTGTGATTCCAAATGATAGTACTGATCCTTACGAGTCCAAAATAGTATAAAATTCCAAAAATCGGACATTTCTTCTCTCAGATATTAAAAAAAAATCATCAAAAAAGGTTGACTAATCTACTTTTTGGCAAAACAAATTAATTTTAATCCATCGATTATTTTAATGTTTCAATGGCAATTGATAGTAGGGATACGTAAGAATTCGAACAGGTATTAAATTCAAAATTTTACATTTGTCGGCCGAGATATTAAAAAAAACTTCAAAAAAATTTGATTTTCGAACCGACCCCCGATTTGACAAAAACGTGCCAATTGGTCGATTTTGGTAATATTTTGATTTTCATTTTCTGATTCCAATCCAAAAAATTGAAATAAAATTCCAAAATCAGACATTTCTTCTCCGAGATATTAAAAAAAATCATCAAAAAAGGTTGACTTTTACAAACAAATCGTTTTTGGCCAACAAATTTTTAATCCATCGATTTTTCAAATGTTTCAATGGCAATTGATAGGTACGAAATTCGAAGGAAGGTATAAAATTCCAAAATTAGACATTTGTCGGCCGAGATATAAAAAAATCATCAAAAAAATTTGGACATTTCTTGTACCGAGATATTAAAAAAAAACATCAAAAAATGTTGACTTTACAAACTGAATCGTTTTTGATTCCAATCAATTTTTTAACACATACGATTTTAAAATTGTTTCAATGGCAATTGATAGTAGGGATAAAAAAAATCGTCAAAAAAGTATGGATTTTCGAACTGACCCCGATTTGACAAAAAACGTGTCCACTTGTCAATGTCGATTTTGGTGGCAATATTTGATTTTCATTTTTTTCCCAATCGATAGTACTGATCCTTACGATTCCAAAATAGTATAAAATTCCAAAATTGGACATTTCTTCTCCGAGATATTAAAAAAATCATCAAAAAAATTACAAACGAATTCTTTTACTAAAACATTTTTTATAATCCATCGATTTTTAAAATGTTTCATTGTATTGATACGTAAGAATTCTGACATGTAATAAGTTCCAAAATTGGACATTTGTCGGCCGAGATATTAAAAAAATCATCAAAAAGTTTTGATTTTCGAACCGACTCCGATTTTGACAAAAACGTGCTATTGGTCGATTTTGGTCAATATTTTGATTTTCATTTTCTGATTCCAATCGATAGTACTGATCCTTACGAGTCCAAAATAGTATAAATTCCAAAACCAGACATTTCTTGTCCGAGATATTAAAAAAATCATCAAAAAAGGTTGACTTTACAAACGTATCGTTTTTGGCCAACCAAATTATTTAACGCATTGATTTTTAAAATGTTTTAATGGCAATTGATAGTAGGGATACATACGAATTCAAAAAAGTTTAAAATTCAAAATTGTACATTTTTGGCAGAGATATAAAAAAAATTATCAAAAAGTTTGGATTTTCGAACCGACCCCGATTTCGACAAAAACGTGCCAATTGGTAATTTTCGATTTTGGTCAATTTTTTTGATTCCAATCGATGGTACTGATCCTTACGAGTCCAAAAATTGTATAAAAATTCAAAATCCGGACATTATTTGGCCGTGATAATATTAAAAATCGTCAAAAAGTTTTGATTTTCAAACCCGACTTTTTGACTAAAAACGTGATGTAACCCCTTGCCTTTAGTCGATTTTGGTTATTTTGATTCATTTTTTCCAATCAATAGACTGATCCTACGCGTCCCAATATTTTGCAATTTAATTCCATTTTGAATTCCGACCGAGAATACTGATACAGGTCCAAATTATAAAATTCCAAAGTTAGACATTGTTTGGCCGAGATATTAAAAAATCATCAAATAAGTTTTGATTTTCAAACCGACCCCGATTTTGACTAAAAACGTGAAGCACCCTTGCCATTTGGTCGATTTGGCCAATATTTTGATTTTCATTTTCTGATTCCAATCGATAGTACTGATCCGTACGAGTCCAAAATTGTAAAAAATTCCAAAATCGAACATTATTTGGCCGAGATATTAAAAGAAAATCATCAAAAAGTTTTGATTTTCGAACCCCGATTTTGACTAAAAACGTGATGTAATCCCTTGCCATTTGGTCGATTTTGGTCAATATTTTGCTTTTCATTTTTTTTCCAATTGTAACTCATTTGCCAGTTTCGATTTTGGTCAATATTTTGCTTTTCATTTTTTTTTGATTCCAATCGATAGTACTGATCCTTACGAGTCCAAAATTGTAAAAAATTCCAAAATCAGACATTATTTGGCCGAGATATTAAAAAAAATCAATCAAAAAGGTTGACTTTACAAACGAATCGTTTTTAGGCCAATAAATTTTTTAATCCATCGATTTTTTAAATGTTTCAATGGCAATTGATAGTAGGGATACGTAAGAATTCTGACAGGTATTAAATTCCAAAATTGGACATTTGTCGGCCGAGATATTAAAAAAATTATCAAAAAGTTTTGATTTTCGAAACGACCCCGATTATGACAAAAACGTGATGTAAATCCTTGCCATTTGGTCGATTTTGTCAATATTTTGCTTTTCATTTTTTTTTTTTTTTGATTCCAATCGATAGTACTGATCCTTACGAGTCCAAAATAGTATAAAATTCCAAAATCGGACATTTCTTCTCCCAGATATTAAAAAAAATCATCAAAAAGGTTGACTTTACAAACGAATCGTTTTTGGCCAACAAATTTTTTAATCCATCGATTTTTTAAATGTTTCAATGGCAATTGATAGTAGGGATACGTAAGAATTCGAACAGGTATTAAATTAAAAAAATGGGCCTTTGTCGGCCGAGATATTAAAAAAAAATCATCAAAAAAGTTTTGAATTTCCAACCGACCCCGATTTTGACAAAAACGTGCCAATTGGTCCATTTTGGTCAATATTTTGATTTTCATTTTCTGATTCCAATCGATAGTACTGATCCTTACGATTCCAAAATAG
This sequence comes from Drosophila littoralis, assembly GCA_018903485.1. Classification (NCBI taxonomy): domain Eukaryota; kingdom Metazoa; phylum Arthropoda; class Insecta; order Diptera; family Drosophilidae; genus Drosophila; species Drosophila littoralis. The sequence continues at coordinate 63,240 of JAEIGF010000588.1, read as the reverse complement.
TATAAAATTCCAAAATCGGACATTTCTTCTCCCAGATATAAAAAAAAATCATCAAAAATGGTTGACTTTACAAACGAATCGTTTTTGGCCAATAAATTTTTTAATCCATCGATTTTTGTTTAATGGCAATTGATCAATGGCATAGAATTGATACGTAAGAATTCGAACAGGTATTAAATTCCAAAATTATACATTTCTTGGCAGAGATATAAAAAAAATCATCAAAAAAGTTTGGATTTTCGAACCGACTCCGATTATGACAAAAAACGTGCTTATTGGTCGATTTTGGTCAATATTTTGCTTTTCATTTTCTGATTCCAATCGATAGTACTGATCCTTACGAGTCCAAAATAGTATAAAATTCCAAAATCGGGCATTTCTTGTCCGAGATATTAAAAAAAAAATCATCAAAACAGGTTGACTTTACAAACGAATCGTTTTTCGCCAACAAATTTTTTAATCCATCGATTTTTTAAATGTTTCAATGGCAATTGATAGAATTGATACGTAAGAATTCGAACAGGTATTAAATTCCAAAATTATACATTTGTCGGCCGAGATATTAAAAAAAATCATCAACAAAGTTTTGATTTTCGAACCGACCCCGATTATGACAAAAAACGTGATGTAACTCCTTGCCATTTGGTCGATTTTTGTCAATATTTTGCTTTTCATTTTTTTGATTCCAATCGATAGTACTGAGCTTTACGAGTCCAAAATTGTATAAAATTCCAAAATCAGACATTATTTGGCCGAGATATTAAAAAAAAATCATCAAAAAAGTTTTGATTTTCGAACCGACCCCGATTTGGAAATCGATTTTTAAATGTTTCAATGGCAATTGACAGTAGGGATACGTAAGAATTCGAACAGGTATTAAATTCCAAAATAAGACATTTGTCGGCCGAGATATTAAAAAAAAAATTAAAAAGTTTTGATTTTCGAATCGACCCCGATTATGACAAAAAACGTGATGTAACTCCTTGCTATTTGGTCGATTTTGGTCAATATTTTTGCTTTTCATTTTTTTTTTTTTTTTTTTGATTCCAATCGATAGTACTGATCCTTACGAGTCCAAAATAGTATAAAATTCCAAAATCGGACATTTCTTCTCCCAGATATTAAAAAAAATCATCAAAAAAAGGTTGACTTTACAAACGAATCGTTTTTGGCAAACAAATTTTTTAATCCATCGATTATTTTAATGTTTCAATGGCAATTGATAGTAGGGATACGTAAGAATTCGAACAGGTATTAAATTCCAAAATTATACATTTGTCGGCCGAGATATTAAAAAAATCATCAAAAAAATTTGATTTTCGAACCGACTCCGATTTTGACAAAAAAACGTGCTAATTGGTCGATTTTGGTCAATATTTTGATTTTCATTTTCTGATTCCAATCGATAGTACTGATCCTTACGAGTCCAAAATAGTATAAAATTCCAAAACCAGACATTTCTTGTCCGAGATATTAAAAAAAAATCATCAAAAAAGGTTGACTTTACAAACGTATCGTTTTTGGCCAACCAAATTATTTAACGCATCGATTTTTAATATGTTTTAATGGCAATTGATAGTAGGGATACATACGAATTCGAAAAAAGTTTAAAATTCAAAATTGTACATTTCTTGGCAGAGATATAAAAAAAATCATCAAAAAAGTTTGGATTTTCGAACCGACCCCGATTTCGACAAAAACGTGCCAATTGGTCGAGATTGGTCAATATTTTGATTTTCATTTTTTGATTCCAATCGATGGTACTGATCCTTACGAGTCCAAAATTGTATAAAATTCCAAAATCGGACATTATTTGGCCGTGATATTTAAAAAAAATCATCAATAAAGTTTTGATTTTCGAACCGACCCCGATTTTGACTAAAAACGTGATGTAACCCCTTGTCATTTAGTCGATTTTGGTCAATATTTTGATTTTCATTTTTTTGCCAATCAATAGTACTGATCCTTACGCGTCCCAAATGGTATAAAATTCCAAATTTGGACATTTCCCGGCCGAGAATTCGAACAGGTATTAAATTCCAAAGTTGGACATTTGTCGGCCGAGATATTAAAAAAATCATCAAATAAGTTTTGATTTTCGAACCGACCCCGATTTTGACTAAAAACGTGAAGTAACCCCTTGCCATTTGGTCGATTTTGGTCAATATTTTGCTTTTCATTTTTTTTTTTCCAATGTAACTCCTTGCCATTCGTTCGATTTTGGTCAATATTTTGCTTTTCATTTTCTTTTGATTCCAATCGATAGTACTGATCCTTACGAGTCCAAAATTGTAAAAAATTCCAAAATCAGACATTATTTGGCCGAGATATTAAAAAAAGTCAACAGAAAGTTTTGATTTTCGAACCGACCCCGATTTTGACTAAAAAACGTGATGTAACCCCTTGTCATTTGGTCGATTTTGGTCAATATTTTAATTTACATTGTTTTATTCCAATCGATAGTACTGATCCTTACGAGTCCAAAATTGTAAAAATTCCAAAATCGGAAATTATTTGGCCGAGATTTTAAAAAAAATCATCATAAAGATTTGATTTTCGAAACGACCCCGATTTTGACTAAAAACGTGATGTAACCCCTTGCCATTTGGTCGATTTTGGTCAATATTTTGCTTTTAATTTTTTTTTGATTCCAATCGATAGTACTGATCCTTACGAGTCCAAAATGGTATAAAATTTTCGATTTTGGTCAAAATGTTGATTTTCATTTTTTTGATGCCAAAAATCATCAAAAAAGGTTGACTTTACAAACAAATCGTTTTTTGGTCAACAAATTTTTGAACCGATTTTTAAAATGTTTCAATGGCAATTGATAGTAGGGATACGTAAGAATTCGAACAGGTATTAAATTCTAAAATTGGACATTTGTCGGACGAGATATTAAAAAAATCATCAAAAAAGTTCGATTTTCGAACCGACCCCGAATTTGACAAAAACGTGATGTAACTCCCTTGCCATTTGGTCGATTTTGGTCAATATTTTGATTTTCATTTTCTGATTCCAATCGATAGTACTGATCCTTACGAGTCCAAAATTGTAAAAAATTCCAAAATCGGACATTATTTGGCCGAGATATTAAAAAGAAAATCATCAAAAAGTTTTGATTTTCGAACCGACCCCGATTTTGACTAAAAACGTGATGTAACCCCTTTGTCATTTAGTCGATTTTGGTCAATATTTTGATTTTCATTTTTTTGCCAATCAATAGTACTGATCCTTACGCGTCCCCAAATGGTATAAAATTCCAAATTTGGACATTTCCCGGCCGAGATATTTACAAAAAATCATCAAAAAAGGTTGGCTTTACAAACGAATCGTTTTTGGCCAACAAATTTTTTAACCCCTTGATTTTTTTAAATGTTTCAATGGCAATTGATAGTAGGGATACGTAAGAATTCGAACAGGTATTAAATTCCAAAGTTGGACATTTGTCTGCCGAGATATTAAAAAAAATCATCAAATAAGTTTTGATTTTTGAACCAACCCCGATTTTGACTAAAAACGTGAAGTAACCCCTTGCCATTTGGTCGATTTTGGTCAATATTTTGATTTTCATTTTCTGATTCCAATCGATAGTACTGATCCTTACGAGTCCAAAATTGTAAAAATTCCAAAATCTGACATTATTTGGCCGAGATATTAAAAAAAAGTCATCAGAAAGTTTTGATTTTCGAACCGACCCCGATTTTGACTAAAAACGTGATGTAACCCCTTGTCATTTGGTCGATTTTGGTCAATATTTTAATTTACATTTTTTTATTCCAATCGATAGTACTGATTATTTGGCCGAGATATTAAAAAAAATCATCAAAAAATGTTGACTTTACAAACGAATCGTTTTTGCCCATCCAAATTTTTTAACACATCGATTTTTAAAATGTTTCAATGGCAATTGATAGTAGGGATAAAAAAATTCATCAAAAAGTTTGGATTTTCGAACCGACCCGATTTTGACAAAAACGTGCCAATTGGTCGATTTTGGTTAATATTTTGATTTTCATTTTCTGATTCCAATCGATAGTACTGATCCTTACGATTCCAAAATAGTATAAAATTCCAAAATCGGACATTTCTTCTCCGAGATATTAAAAAAAATCATCAAAAAAGGTTGACTTTACAAACGAAACGTTTTTGGCCAATAAATTTTTAATCCATCGATTTTTAAATGTTTTAATGGCAATTGATAGTAGGGATACGTAAGAATTCTGACAGGTATTAAATTCCAAAATTGGACATTTGTCGGCCGAGATATTAAAAAAATCATCAAAAAAGTTTTGATTTTCGAACCGACTCCGATTTTGACAAAAACGTGCTAATTGGTCGATTTTGGTCAATATTTTTATTTTCATTTTCTGATTCCAATCGATAGTACTGATCCTTACGAGTCCAAAATAGTATAAAATTCCAAAACCAGACATTTCTTGTCCGAGATATTAAAAAAAATCATCAAAAAGGTTGACTTTACAAACGTATCGTTTTTGGCCAACCAAATTATTTAACGCATCGATTTTTAAAATGTTTTAATGGCAATTGATAGTAGGGATACATACGAATTCGAAAAAGTTTAAAATTAAAAAATTTTACATTTCTTGGCAGAGATATAAAAAAAAATCATCAAAAAAGTTTGGATTTTCGAACCGACCCCGATTTCGACAAAAACGTGCCAATTGGTCGAGATTGGTCAATATTTTGATTTTCATTTTTTTTTTGATTCCAATCGATGGTACTGATCCTTACGAGTCCAAAATTGTATAAAATTGCAAAATCTGACATTATTTGGCCGTGATATTTAAAAAAATCGTCAAAAAAGTTTTGATTTTCGAACCGACCCCGATTTTGACTAAAAACGTGAAGTAACCCCTTGCCATTTGGTCGATTTTGGTCAATATTTTAATTTACATTGTTTTATTTCAATCGATTGTACTGATCCTTACGAGTCCAAAATTGTAAAAATTCCAAAATCGGAAATTATTTGGCCGAGATTTTAAAAAAAATCATCAAAAAGATTTGATTTTCGAAACGACCCCGATTTTGACTAAAAACGTGATGTAACCCCTTGCCATTTGGTCGATTTTGGTCAATATTTTGCTTTTCATTTTTTTTTGATTCCAATCGATAGTACTGATCCTTACGAGTCCAAAATGGTATAAAATTGTCGATTTTGGTCAAAATGTTGATTTTCATTTTTTGATGCCAAAAATCATCAAAAAGGTTGACTTTACAAACAAATCGTTTTTTGGTCAACAAATTTTTGAACCGATTTTTAAAATGTTTCAATGGCAATTGATAGTAGGGATACGTAAGAATTCGAACAGGTATTAAATTCTAAAATTGGACATTTGTCGGACGAGATATTAAAAAAATCATCAAAAAGTTCGATTTTCGAACCGACCCCGAATTTGACAAAAACGTGATGTAACTCCTTGCCATTTGGTCGATTTTGGTCAATATTTTGATTTTCATTTTCTGATTCCAATCGATAGTACTGATCCTTACGAGTCCAAAATTGTAAAAAATTCCAAAATCGGACATTATTTGGCCGAGATATTAAAAGAAAATCATCAAAAAGTTTTGATTTTCGAACCGACCCCGATTTTGACTAAAAACGTGATGTAACCCCTTGCCATTTGGTCGATTTTGGTCAATATTTTGCTTTTCATTTTTTTTTTCCAATGTAACTCCTTGCCATTCGTTCGATTTTGGTCAATATTTTGCTTTTCATTTTCTTTTGATTCCAATCGATAGTACTGATCCTTACGAGTCCAAAATTGTATAAAATTCCAAAATCGGACATTATTTGGCCGTGATATTTAAAAAAAATCGTCAAAAAAGTTTTGATTTTCGAACCGACCCCGATTTTGACTAAAAACGTGATGTAACCCCTTGTCATTTAGTCGATTTTGGTCAATATTTTGATTTTCATTTTTTTGCCAATCAATAGTACTGATCCTTACGCGTCCCAAATGGTATAAAATTCCAAATTTGGACATTTCCCGGCCGAGATATTTACAAAAAATCATCAAAAAAGGTTGGCTTTACAAACGAATCGTTTTTGGCCAACAAATTTTTTAACCCCTTGATTTTTAAATGTTTCAATGGCAATTGATAGTAGGGATACGTAAGAATTCGAACAGGTATTAAATTCCAAAGTTGGACATTTGTCTGCCGAGATATTAAAAAATCATCAAATAAGTTTTGATTTTCGAACCAACCCCGATTTTGACTAAAAACGTGAAGTAACCCCTTGCCATTTGGTCGATTTTGGTCAATATTTTGATTTTCATTTTCTGATTCCAATCGATAGTACTGATCCTTACGAGTCCAAAATTGTAAAAAATTCCAAAATCTGACATTATTTGGCCGAGATATTAAAAAAAAAGTCATCAGAAAGTTTTGATTTTCGAACCGACCCCGATTTTGACTAAAAACGTGATGTAACCCCTTGTCATTTGGTCGATTTTGGTCAATATTTTAATTTACATTTTTTTATTCCAATCGATAGTACTGATTATTTGGCCGAGATATTAAAAAAAATCATCAAAAAATGTTGACTTTACAAACGAATCGTTTTTGCCCATCCAAATTTTTTAACACATCGATTTTTAAAATGTTTCAATGGCAATTGATAGTAGGGATAAAAAAAATCATCAGAAAAGTTTGGATTTTCGAACCGACCCGATTTTGACAAAAAACGTGCCAATTGGTCGATTTTGGTTAATATTTTGATTTTCATTTTCTGATTCCAATCGATAGTACTGATCCTTACGATTCCAAAATAGTATAAAATTCCAAAATCGGACATTTCTTCTCCGAGATATTAAAAAAATCATCAAAAAAGGTTGACTTTACAAACGAAACGTTTTTGGCCAATAAAATTTTTAATCCATCGATTTTTTAAATGTTTCAATGGCAATTGATAGTAGGGATACGTAAGAATTCTGACAGGTATTAAATTCCAAAATTGGACATTTGTCGGCCGAGATATTAAAAAAATCATCAAAAAAGTTTTGATTTTCGAACCGACTCCGATTTTGACAAAAAACGTGCTAATTGGTCGATTTTGGTCAATATTTTGATTTTCATTTTCTGATTCCAATCGATAGTACTGATCCTTACGAGTCCAAAATGGTATAAAATTGTCGATTTTGGTCAAAATGTTGATTTTCATTTTTTTGATGCCAAAAATCATCAAAAAAGGTTGACTTTACAAACAAATCGATTTTTGGTCAACAAATTTTTGAACCGATTTTTAAAATGTTTCAATGGCAATTGATAGTAGGGATACGTAAGAATTCGAACAGGTATTAAATTCTAAAATTGCACATTTGTCGGACGAGATATTAAAAAAATCATCAAAAAGTTCGATTTTCGAACCGACCCCGAATTTGACAAAAACGTGATGTAACTCCTTGCCATTTGGTCGATTTTGGTCAATATTTTGATTTTCATTTTCTGATTCCAATCGATAGTACTGATCCTTACGAGTCCAAAATTGTAAAAAATTCCAAAATCGGACATTATTTGGCCGAGATATTAAAAGAAAATCATCAAAAAGTTTTGATTTTCGAACCGACCCCGATTTTGACTAAAAACGTGATGTAACCCCTTGCCATTTGGTCGATTTTGGTCAATATTTTGCTTTTCATTTTTTTTTCCAATGTAACTCCTTGCCATTCGTTCGATTTTGGTCAATATTTTGCTTTTCATTTTCTTTTGATTCCAATCGATAGTACTGATCCTTACGAGTCCAAAATTGTATAAAATTCCAAAATCGGACATTATTTGGCCGTGATATTTAAAAAAATCGTCAAAAAGTTTTGATTTTCGAACCGACCCCGATTTTGACTAAAAACGTGATGTAACCCCTTGTCATTTAGTCGATTTTGGTCAATATTTTGATTTTCATTTTTTGCCAATCAATAGTACTGATCCTTACGCGTCCCAAATGGTATAAAATTCCAAATTTGGACATTTCCCGGCCGAGATATTTACAAAAAATCATCAAAAAAGGTTGGCTTTACAAACGAATCGTTTTTGGCCAACAAATTTTTTAACCCCTTGATTTTTTAAATGTTTCAATGGCAATTGATAGTAGGGATACGTAAGAATTCGAACAGGTATTAAATTCCAAAGTTGGACATTTGTCTGCCGAGATATTAAAAAATCATCAAATACGTTTTGATTTTCGAACCAACCCCGATTTTGACTAAAAACGTGAAGTAACCCCTTGCCATTTGGTCGATTTTGGTCAATATTTTGATTTTCATTTTCTGATTCCAATCGATAGTACTGATCCTTACGAGTCCAAAATTGTAAAAAATTCCAAAATCTGACATTATTTGGCCGAGATATTAAAAAAAAGTCATCAGAAAGTTTTGATTTTCGAACCGACCCCGATTTTGACTAAAAACGTGATGTAACCCCTTGTCATTTGGTCGATTTTGGTCAATATTTTAATTTACATTTTTTTATTCCAATCGATAGTACTGATTATTTGGCCGAGATATTAAAAAAAAATCATCAAAAAATGTTGACTTTACAAACGAATCGTTTTTGCCCATCCAAATTTTTTAACACATCGATTTTTAAAATGTTTCAATGGCAATTGATAGTAGGGATAAAAAAATCATCAAAAAAGTTTGGATTTTCGAACCGACCCGATTTTGACAAAAAACGTGCCAATTGGTCGATTTTGGTTAATATTTTGATTTTCATTTTCTGATTCCAATCGATAGTACTGATCCTTACGATTCCAAAATAGTATAAAATTCCAAAATCGGACATTTCTTCTCCGAGATATTAAAAAAATCATCAAAAAAGGTTGACTTTACAAACGAAACGTTTTTGGCCAATAAAATTTTTAATCCATCGATTTTTTAAATGTTTCAATGGCAATTGATAGTAGGGATACGTAAGAATTCTGACAGGTATTAAATTCCAAAATTGGACATTTGTCGGCCGAGATATTAAAAAAAATCATCAAAAAAGTTTTGATTTTCGAACCGACTCCGATTTTGACAAAAAACGTGCTAATTGGTCGATTTTGGTCAATATTTTGATTTTCATTTTCTGATTCCAATCGATAGTACTGATCCTTACGAGTCCAAAATAGTATAAAATTCCAAAACCAGACATTTCTTGTCCGAGATATTAAAAAAAATCATCAAAAAAGGTTGACTTTACAAACGTATCGTTTTTGGCCAACCAAATTATTTAACGCATCGATTTTTAAAATGTTTTAATGGCAATTGATAGTAGGGATACATACGAATTCGAAAAAGTTTAAAATTCAAAAATTGTACATTTCTTGGCAGAGATATAAAAAAAATCATCAAAAAGTTTGGATTTTCGAACCGACCCCGATTTCGACAAAAACGTGCCAATTGGTCGAGATTGGTCAATATTTTGATTTTCATTTTTTTTTTTTTGATTCCAATCGATGGTACTGATCCTTACGAGTCCAAAATTGTATAAAATTGCAAAATCTGACATTATTTGGCCGTGATATTTGAAAAAAATCGTCAAAAAAGTTTTGATTTTCGAACCGGTCCCGATTTTGACTAAAAACGTGAAGTAACCCCTTGCCATTTGGTCGATTTTGGTCAATATTTTGCTTTTCATTTTTTTGATTCCAATGGATGGTACTGATCCTTACGAGTCCAAAATTGTATAAAATTCCAAAATCAAACATTATTTGGCCGTGATATTTAAAAAAATCATCAAAAAAGTTTTGATTTTCGAACCGACCCCGATTATGACAAAAAACGTGATGTAACTCCTTGTCATTTGGTCGATTTTGGTCAATATTTTGCTTTTCATTTTTTTTTTGATTTCAATCGATGGTACTGATCCTTACGAGTCCAAAATTGTAAAAAACTCCAAAATCGGACATTATTTGGCCGAGATATTAAAAAAAATCATCAAAAAGTTTTGATTTTCGAACCGACCCCGATTTTGACTAAAAACGTGATGTAACCCCTTGCCATTTGGTCGATTTTGGTCAATATTTTGCTTTTCATTTTTTTTTCCAATGTAACTCCTTGCCATTCGTTCGATTTTGGTCAATATTTTGCTTTTCATTTTCTTTTGATTCCAATCGATAGTACTGATCCTTACGAGTCCAAAATTGTATAAAAATTCCAAAATCGGACATTATTTGGCCGTGATATTTAAAAAAAATCGTCAAAAAGTTTTGATTTTCGAACCGACCCCGATTTTGACTAAAAACGTGATGTAACCCCTTGTCATTTAGTCGATTTTGGTCAATATTTTGATTTTCATTTTTTTTTGCCAATCAATAGTACTGATCCTTACGCGTCCCAAATGGTATAAAATTCCAAATTTGGACATTTCCCGGCCGAGATATTTACAAAAAATCATCAAAAAAGGTTGGCTTTACAAACGAATCGTTTTTGGCCAACAAATTTTTAACCCCTTGATTTTTTAAATGTTTCAATGGCAATTGATAGTAGGGATACGTAAGAATTCGAACAGGTATTAAATTCCAAAGTTGGACATTTGTCTGCCGAGATATTAAAAATCATCAAATAAGTTTTGATTTTCGAACCAACCCCGATTTTGACTAAAAACGTGAAGTAACCCCTTGCCATTTGGTCGATTTTGGTCAATATTTTGATTTTCATTTTCTGATTCCAATCGATAGTACTGATCCTTACGAGTCCAAAATTGTTAAAAAATTCCAAAATCTGACATTATTTGGCCGAGATATTAAAAAAAGTCATCAGAAAGTTTTGATTTTCGAACCGACCCCGATTTTGACTAAAAACGTGATGTAACCCCTTGTCATTTGGTCGATTTTGGTCAATATTTTAATTTACATTTTTTTATTCCAATCGATAGTACTGATTATTTGGCCGAGATATTAAAAAAAATCATCAAAAAATGTTGACTTTACAAACGAATCGTTTTTGCCCATCCAAATTTTTTAACACATCGATTTTTAAAATGTTTCAATGGCAATTGATAGTAGGGATAAAAAAATTCATCAAAAAAGTTTGGATTTTCGAACCGACCCGATTTTGACAAAAAACGTGCCAATTGGTCGATTTTGGTTAATATTTTGATTTTCATTTTCTGATTCCAATCGATAGTACTGATCCTTACGATTCCAAAATAGTATAAAATTCCAAAATCGGACATTTCTTCTCCGAGATATTAAAAAAAAATCATCAAAAAAGGTTGACTTTACAAACGAAACGTTTTTGGCCAATAAAATTTTTAATCCATCGATTTTTTAAATGTTTCAATGGCAATTGATAGTAGGGATACGTAAGAATTCTGACAGGTATTAAATTCCAAAATTGGACATTTGTCGGCCGAGATATTAAAAAAAAATCATCAAAAAGTTTTGATTTTCGAACCGACTCCGATTTTGACAAAAAACGTGCTAATTGGTCGATTTTGGTCAATATTTTGATTTTCATTTTCTGATTCCAATCGATAGTACTGATCCTTACGAGTCCAAAATAGTATAAAATTCCAAAACCAGACATTTCTTGTCCGAGATATTAAAAAAAATCATCAAAAAAGGTTGACTTTACAAACGTATCGTTTTTGGCCAACCAAATTATTTAACGCATCGATTTTTAAAATGTTTTAATGGCAATTGATAGTAGGGATACATACGAATTCGAAAAAGTTTAAAATTCAAAAATTGTACATTTCTTGGCAGAGATATAAAAAAAATCATCAAAAAAGTTTGGATTTTCGAACCGACCCCGATTTCGACAAAAACGTGCCAATTGGTCGAGATTGGTCAATATTTTGATTTTCATTTTTTTTTTTTTGATTCCAATCGATGGTACTGATCCTTACGAGTCCAAAATTGTATAAAATTGCAAAATCTGACATTATTTGGCCGTGATATTTGAAAAAAATCGTCAAAAAAGTTTTGATTTTCGAACCGGTCCCGATTTTGACTAAAAACGTGAAGTAACCCCTTGCCATTTGGTCGATTTTGGTCAATATTTTGATTTTCATTTTCTGATTCCAATCGATTGTACTGATCCTTACGAGTCCAAAATTGTAAAAAATTCCAAAATCTGACATTATTTGGCCGAGATATTAAAAAAAAATCGTCAAAAAAGTTTTGATTTTCGAACCGACCCCGATTTTGACTAAAAACGTGATGTAACCCCTTGTCATTTAGTCGATTTTGGTCAATATTTTGATTTTCATTTTTTTGCCAATCAATAGTACTGATCCTTACGCGTCCCAAATGGTATAAAATTCCAAATTTGGACATTTCCCGGCCGAGAATTCGAACAGGTATTAAATTCCAAAGTTGGACATTTGTCGGCCGAGATATTAAAAAAATCATCAAATAAGTTTTGATTTTCGAACCGACCCCGATTTTGACTAAAAACGTGAAGTAACCCCTTGCCATTTGGTCGATTTTGGTCAATATTTTGATTTTCATTTTCTGATTCCAATCGATAGTACTGATCCTTACGAGTCCAAAATTGTAAAAAACTCCAAAATCGGACATTATTTGGCCGAGATATTAAAAGAAAATCATCAAAAAGTTTTGATTTTCGAACCGACCCCGATTTTGACTAAAAACGTGATGTAATCCCTTGCCATTTGGTCGATTTTGGTCAATATTTTGCTTTTCATTTTTTTTTCCAATGTAACTCCTTGCCATTCGTTCGATTTTGGTCAATATTTTGCTTTTCATTTTCTTTTGATTCCAATCGATAGTACTGATCCTTACGAGTCCAAAATTGTAAAAATTCCAAAATCAGACATTATTTGGCCGAGATATTAAAAAAAAGTCAACAGAAAGTTTTGATTTTCGAACCGACCCCGATTTTGACTAAAAACGTGATGTAACCCCTTGTCATTTGGTCGATTTTGGTCAATATTTTAATTTACATTGTTTTATTCCAATCGATAGTACTGATCCTTACGAGTCCTAAATTGTAAAAAATTCCAAAATCGGAAATTATTTGGCCGAGATTTTAAAAAAAAATCATCAAAAAGATTTGATTTTCGAAACGACCCCGATTTTGACTAAAAACGTGATGTAACCCCTTGCCATTTGGTCGATTTTGGTCAATATTTTGCTTTCCATTTTTTTTTTTGATTCCAATCGATAGTACTGATCCTTACGAGTCCAAAATGGTATAAAATTGTCGATTTTGGTCAAAATGTTGATTTTCATTTTTTTGATGCCAAAAATCATAAAAAAAGGTTGACTTTACAAACAAATCGTTTTTTGGTCAACAAATTTTGAACCCATCGATTTTTAAAATGTTTCAATGGCAATTGATAGTAGGGATACGTAAGAATTCGAACAGGTATTAAATTCTAAAATTGGACATTTGTCGGACGAGATATTTAATAAAAATCATCAAAAAGTTTTGATTTTCGAACCGACCCCGAATTTGACAAAAAACGTGATGTAACTCCTTGCCATTTGGTCGATTTTGGTCAATATTTTGATTTTCATTTTCTGATTCCAATCGATAGTACTGATCCTTACGAGTCCAAAATTGTAAAAAATTCCAAAATCGGACATTATTTGGCCGAGATATTAAAAGAAAATCATCAAAAAGTTTTGATTTTCGAACCGACCCCGATTTTGACTATAAACGTGATGTAACCCCTTGCCATTTGGTCGATTTTGGTCAATATTTTAATTTACATTGTTTTATTCCAATCGATAGTACTGATCCTTACGAGTCCAAAATTGTAAAAATTCCAAAATCGAAATTATTTGGCCGAGATGTTAAAAAAAATCATCAAAAAGATTTGAATTTCGAACCGACCCCGATTTTGACTAAAAACGTGATGTAACCCCTTGTCATTTGGTCGATTTTGGTCAATATTTTAATTTACATTGTTTTATTCCAATCGATAGTACTGATCCTTACGAGTCCAAAATTGAAAAAAAATTCCAAAATCGGAAATTATTTGGCCGAGATGTTAAAAAAAAATCATCAAAAAGATTTGATTTTCGAACCGACCCCGATTTTGACTAAAAACGTGATGTAACCCCTTGCCATTTGGACGATTTTGGTCAATATTTTAATTTACATTGTTTTATTCCAATCGATAGTACTGATCCTTACGAGTCCAAAATTGTAAAAAATTCCAAAATCGGAAATTATTTGGCCGAGATGTTAAAAAAAAATCATCAAAAAGATTTGATTTTCGAAACGACCCCGATTTTGACTAAAAACGTGATGTAACCCTTTGCCATTTGGTCGATTTTGGTCAATATTTTGCTTTTCATTTTTTTTTTTTTGATTCCAATCGATGGTACTGATCCTTACGAGTCCAAAATTGTATAAAATTCCAAAATCGGACATTATTTGGCCGTGATATTTAAAAAAAATCGTCAAAAAAGTTTTGATTTTCGAACCGACCCCGATTTTGACTAAAAACGTGATGTAACCCCTTGTCATTTAGTCGATTTTGGTCAATATTCTGATTTTCATTTTTTTGCCAATCAATAGTACTGATCCTTACGCGTCCCAAATGGTATAAAATTCCAAATTTGGACATTTCCCGGCCGAGATATTTACAAAAAATCATCAAAAAGGTTGGCTTTACAAACGAATCGTTTTTGGCCAACAAATTTTTAACCCCTTGATTTTTTAAATGTTTCAATGGCAATTGATAGTAGGGATACGTAAGAATTCGAACAGGTATTAAATTCCAAAGTTGGACATTTGTCTGCCGAGATATTAAAAAAATCATCAAATAAGTTTTGATTTTCGAACCAACCCCGATTTTGACTAAAAACGTGAAGTAATCCCTTGCCATTTGGTCGATTTGGGTCAATATTTTATTTTCATTTTCTGATTCCAATCGATAGTACTGATCCTTACGAGTCCAAAATTGTAAAAATTCCAAAATCGGACATTATTTGGCCGAGATATTAAAAGAAAATCATCAAAAAGTTTTGATTTTCGAACCGACCCCGATTTTGACTAAAAACGTGATGTAACCCCTTGCCATTTGGTCGATTTTGGTCAATATTTTGCTTTTCATTTTTTTTTTCCAATGTAACTCCTTGCCATTCGTTCGATTTTGGTCAATATTTTGCTTTTCATTTTCTTTTGATTCCAATCGATAGTACTGATCCTTACGAGTCCAAAAATTGTAAAAAATTCCAAAATCAGACATTTCTTCTCCGAGATATTAAAAAAATCATCAAAAAGGTTGACTTTACAAACGAAACGTTTTTGGCCAATAAATTTTTTAATCCATCGATTTTTAAATGTTTCAATGGCAATTGATAGTAGGGATACGTAAGAATTCTGACAGGTATTAAATTCCAAAATTGGACATTTGTCGGCCGAGATATTAAAAAAAACATCAAAAAGTTTGGATTTTCGAACCGACCCCGATTTTGACAAAAAACGTGCCATTTGGTCGATTTTGGTTAATATTTTGATTTTCATTTTCTGATTCCAATCGATAGTACTGATCCTTACGATTCCAAAATAGTATAAAATTCCAAAATCGGACATTTCTTCTCCGAGATATTAAAAAAAACATCATAAAAGGTTGACTTTACAAACGAAACGTTTTTGGCCAATACATTTTTTAATCCATCGATTTTTTAAATGTTTCAATGGCAATTGATAGTAGGGATACGTAAGAATTCTGACAGATATTAAATTCCAAAATTGGACATTTGTCGGCCGAGATATTAAAAAAATCATCAAAAAGTTTTGATTTTCGAACCGACTCCGATTTTGACAAAAAACGTGCTAATTGGTCGATTTTGGTCAATATTTTGATTTTCATTTTTCTGATTCCAATCGATAGTACTGATCCTTACGAGTCCAAAATAGTATAAAATTCCAAAACCAGACATTTCTTGTCCGAGATATTAAAAAAAATCATCAAAAAGGTTGACTTTACAAACGTATCGTTTTTGGCCAACCAAATTATTTAACGCATCGATTTTTAAAATGTTTTAATGGCAATTGATAGTAGGGATACATACGAATTCGAAAAAGTTTAAAATTCAAAAATTGTACATTTCTTGGCAGAGATATAAAAAAAATCATCAAAAAGTTTGGATTTTCGAACCGACCCCGATTTCGACATAAACGTGCCAATTGGTCGAGATTGGTCAATATTTTGATTTTCATTTTTTTTTTTTGATTCCAATCGATGGTACTGATCCTTACGAGTCCAAAATTGTATAAAATTGCAAAATCTGACATTATTTGGCCGTGATATTTAAAAAAAATCGTCAAAAAAGTTTTGATTTTCGAACCGACCCCGATTTTGACTAAAAACGTGAAGTAACCCCTTGCCATTTGGTCGATTTTGGTCAATATTTTGATTTTCATTTTCTGATTCCAATCGATAGTACTGATCCTTACGAGTCCAAAATTGTAAAAAATTCCAAAATCGGACATTATTTGGCCGAGATATTAAAAGAAAATCATCAAAAAGTTTTGATTTTCGAACCGACCCCGATTTTGACTAAAAACGTGATGTAATCCCTTGCCATTTGGTCGATTTTGGTCAATATTTTGCTTTTCATTTTTTTTTCCAATGTAACTCCTTGCCATTCGTTCGATTTTGGTCAATATTTTGCTTTTCATTTTCTTTTGATTCCAATCGATAGTACTGATCCTTACGAGTCCAAAATTGTAAAAAATTCCAAAATCAGACATTATTTGGCCGAGATATTAAAAAAAGTCATCAGAAAGTTTTGATTTTCGAACCGACCCCGATTTTGACTAAAAACGTGATGTAACCCCTTGTCATTTGGTCGATTTTGGTCAATATTTTAATTTACATTGTTTTATTCCAATCGATAGTACTGATCCTTACGAGTCCTAAATTGTAAAAAATTCCAAAATCGGAAATTATTTGGCCGAGATTTAAAAAAAATCATCAAAAAGATTTGATTTTCGAAACGACCCCGATTTTGACTAAAAACGTGATGTAACCCCTTGCCATTTGGTCGATTTTGGTCAATATTTTGCTTTTTTTTTTTTTTTTTTTTTGATTCCAATCGATAGTACTGATCCTTACGAGTCCAAAATGGTATAAAATTGTCGATTTTGGTCAAAATGTTGATTTTCATTTTTTTGATGCCAAAAATCATCAAAAAGGTTGACTTTACAAACAAATCGTTTTTTGGTCAACAAATAATTTTGAACCCATCGATTTTTAAAATGTTTCAATGGCAATTGATAGTAGGGATACGTAAGAATTCGAACAGGTATTAAATTCTAAAATTGGACATTTGTCGGACGAGATATTAAAAAAAATCATCAAAAAGTTTTGATTTTCGAACCGCCCCCGAATTTGAGACAAAAACGTGAACCCCTGTAACTCCTTGCCATTTGGTCGATTTTGGTCAATATTTTGATTTTCATTTTCTGATTCCAATCGATAGTACTGATCCTTACGAGTCCAAAATTGTAAAAAATTCCAAAATCGGACATTATTTGGCCGAGATATTAAAAAAAATCATCAAAAAGTTTTGATTTTCGAACCGACCCCGATTTTGACTAAAAACGTGATGTAACCCCTTGCCATTTGGTCGATTTTGGTCTAATATTTTGCTTTTCATTTTTTTTTCCAATGTAACTCCTTGCCATTCGTGGTCGATTTTGGTCAATATTTTGCTTTTCATTTTCTTTTGATTCCAATCGATAGTACTGATCCTTACGAGTCCAAAATTGTAAAAAATTCCAATATCAGACATTATTTGGCCGAGATATTAAAAAAATCATCAAAAAGTTTTGATTTTCGAACCGACCCCGATTTTGACTAAAAACGTGATGTAACCCCTTGTCATTTGGTCGATTTTGGTCAATATTTTAATTTACATTGTTTTATTCCAATCGATAGTACTGATCCTTACGAGTCCAAAATTGTAAAAATTCCAAAATCGGAAATTATTTGGCCGAGATATTAAAAAAAAATCATCAAAAAGATTTGATTTTCGAAACGACCCCGATTTTGACTAAAAACGTGATGTAACCCCTTGCCATTTGGTCGATTTTGGTCAATATTTTGCTTTTCATTTTTTTTTTTGATTCCAATCGATAGTACTGATCCTTACGAGTCCAAAATGGTATAAAATTGTCGATTTTGGTCAAAATGTTGATTTTCATTTTTTTTGATAAAAAATCATCAAAAAAGGTTGACTTTACAAACAAATCGTTTTTTGGTCAACAAATTTTTTAACCCATCGATTTTTAAAATGTTTCAATGGCAATTGATAGTAGGGATACGTAAGAATTCGAACAGGTATTAAATTCTAAAATTGGACATTTGTCGGACGAGATATTAAAAAAAATCATCAAAAAGTTTTGATTTTCGAACCGACCCCGAATTTGACAAAAAACGTGATGTAACTCCTTGCCATTTGGTCGATTTTGGTCAATTATTTTGATTTTCATTTTCTGATTCCAATCGATAGTACTGATCCTTACGAGTCCAAAATTGTAAAAATTCCAAAATCGGACATTATTTGGCCGAGATATTAAAAGAAAATCATCAAAAAGTTTTGATTTTCGAACCGACCCCGATTTTGACTAAAAACGTGATGTAACCCCTTGCCATTTGGTCGATTTTGGTCAATATTTTGCTTTTCATTTTTTTTTTCCAATGTAACTCCTTGCCATTCGTTCGATTTTGGTCAATATTTTGCTTTTCATTTTCTTTTGATTCCAATCGATAGTACTGATCCTTACGAGTCCAAAATTGTAAAAAATTCCAAAATCAGACATTATTTGGCCGAGATATTAAAAAAAAGTCATCAGAAAGTTTTGATTTTCGAACCGACCCCGATTTTGACTAAAAACGTGATGTAACCCCTTGTCATTTGGTCGATTTTGGTCAATATTTTAATTTACATTTTTTTATTCCAATCGATAGTACTGATCCTTACGAGTCCAAAATTGTAAAAAATTCCAAAATCGGAAATTATTTGGCCGAGATGTTAAAAAAAAATCATCAAAAAGATTTGATTTTCGAAACGACCCCGATTTTGACTAAAAACGTGATGTAACCCCTTGCCATTTGGTCGATTTTGGTCAATATTTTGCTTTTCATTTTTTTTTTTTGATTCCAATCGATAGTACTGATCCTTACGAGTCCAAAATGGTATAAAATTGTCGATTTTGGTCAAATTGATTTTCATTTTTTGATGCCAAAATCATCAAAAAAGGTTGACTTTACAAACAAATCGTTTTTGGTCAACAAATTTTTGAACCCATCGATTTTAAAATGTTTCAATGGCAATTGATAGTAGGGATACGTAAGAATTCGAACAGGTATTAAATTCTAAAATTGGACATTTGTCGGACGAGATATTAAAAAAATCATCAAAAAGTTTTGATTTTCGAACCGACCCCGAATTTGACAAAAAACGTGATGTAACCCCTTGCCATTTGGTCGATTTTGGTCAATATTTTGATTTTCATTTTCTGATTCCAATCGATAGTACTGATCCTTACGAGTCCAAAATTGTATAAAATTCCAAAATCGGACATTATTTGGCCGAGATATTAAAAGAAAATCATCAAAAAGTTTTGATTTTCGAACCGACCACGATTTTGACTAAAAACGTGATGTAACCCCTTGCCATTTGGTCGATTTTGGTCAATATTTTGCTTTTCATTTTTTTTTTTTAAATGTAACTCCTTGCCATTCGTTCGATTTTGGTCAATTTTGCTTTTCATTTTCTTTTGATTCCAATCGATAGTACTGGATCCTTACGAGTTCAAAATTGTAAAAAATTCCAAAATCAGACATTATTTGGCCGAGATATTAAAAAAAAGTCATCAAAAAGTTTTGATTTTCGAACCGACCCCGATTTTGACTAAAAACGTGATGTAACCCCTTGTCATTTGGTCGATTTTGGTCAATATTTTAATTTACATTTTTTTATTCCAATCGATAGTACTGATCCTTACGAGTCCAAAATTGTATAAAAATTCCAAAATCGGAAATTATTTGGCCGAGATATTAAAAAAAAAATCATCAAAAAGATTTGATTTTCGAAACGACCCCGATTTTGACTAAAAACGTGATGTAACCCCTTGCCATTTGGTCGATTTTGGTCAATATTTTGCTTTTCATTTTTTTTTTTGATTCCAATCGATAGTACTGATCCTTACGAGTCCAAAATGGTATAAAATTGTCGATTTTGGTCAAAATGTTGATTTTCATTTTTTTGATGCCAAAAATCATCAAAAAGGTTGACTTTACAAACAAATCGTTTTTTGGTCAACAAATTTTTGAACCCATCGATTTTTAAAATGTTTCAATGGCAATTGATAGTAGGGATACGTAAGAATTCGAACAGGTATTAAATTCTAAAATTGGACATTTGTCTGCCGAGATATTAAAAAAAATCATCAAATAAGTTTTGATTTTCGAACCAACCCCGATTTTGACTAAAAACGTGAAGTAACCCCTTGCCATTTGGTCGATTTGGGTCAATATTTTGATTTTCATTTTCTGATTCCAATCGATAGTACTGATCCTTACGAGTCCAAAATTGTAAAAAATTCCAAAATCGGACATTATTTGGCCGAGATATTAAAAGAAAATCATCAAAAAGTTTTGATTTTCGAACCGACCCCGATTTTGACTAAAAACGTGATGTAACCCCTTGCCATTTGGTCGATTTTGGTCAATATTTTGCTTTTCATTTTTTTTTCCAATGTAACTCCTTGCCATTCGTTCGATTTTGGTCAATATTTTGCTTTTCATTTTCTTTTGATTCCAATCGATAGTACTGATCCTTACGAGTCCAAAATTGTAAAAAATTCCAAAATCAGACATTATTTGGCCGAGATATTAAAAGAAAGTCATCAAAAAGTTTTGATTTTCGAACCGACCCCGATTTTGACTAAAAACGTGATGTAACCCCTTGTCATTTGGTCGATTTTGGTCAATATTTTAATTTACATTTTTTTATTCCAATCGATAGTACTGATCCTTACGAGTCCAAAATTGTAAAAAATTCCAAAATCAGAAATTATTTGGCCGAGATGTTAAAAAAAAATCATCAAAAAGATTTGATTTTCGAAACGACCCCGATTTTGACTAAAAACGTGATGTAACCCCTTGCCATTTGGTCGATTTTGGTCAATATTTTGCTTTTCATTTTTTTTTTTTTGATTCCAAGCAATAGTACTGATCCTTACGAGTCCAAAATGGTATAAAATTGTCGATTTTGGTCAAAATGTTGATTTTCATTTTTTTGATGCCAAAAATCATCAAAAAAGGTTGACTTTACAAACAAATCGTTTTTTGGTCAACAAATTTTTGAACCCATCGATTTTTTAAATGTTTCAATGGCAATTGATAGTAGGGATACGTAAGAATTCGAACAGGTATTAAATTCCAAAGTTGGACATTTGTCTGCCGAGATATTAAAAAAAATCATCAAATAAGTTTTGATTTTCGAACCAACCCCGATTTTGACTAAAAACGTGAAGTAACCCCTTGCCATTTGGTCGATTTGGGTCAATATTTTGATTTTCATTTTCTGATTCCAATCGATAGTAGTGATCCTTACGAGTCCAAAATTGTAAAAAATTCCAAAATCGGACATTATTTGGCCGAGATATTAAAAGAAAATCATCAAAAAGTTTTGATTTTCGAACCGACCCCGATTTTGACTAAAAACGTGATGTAACCCCTTGCCATTTGGTCGATTTTGGTCAATATTTTGCTTTTCATTTTTTTTTTCCAATGTAACTCCTTGCCATTTGGTCGATTTTGGTCAATATTTTGATTTTCATTTTTTTGCCAATCGATAGTACTGATCCTTACGAGTCCAAAATTGTATAAAATTCCAAAATCGGACATTATTTGGCCGTGATATCTAAAAAATACATCAAAAAAGTTTTGATTTTCGAACCGACCCCGATTTTGACTAAAAACGTGATGTAACTTCTTGCCATTTGGTCGATTTTGGTCAATATTTTGATTTTCATTTTTTTGCCAATCGATAGTACTGATCCTTACGAGTCCAAAATAGTATAAAATTCCAAAATCGGACATTTCTTGACCGAGATATTAAAAAAAAATCATCATAAAAGGTTGACTTTACAAACGAAACGTTTTTGGCCAACCAAATTTTTTAACACATCGATTTTTAAAATGTTTTAATGGCAATTGATAGTAGGGATACATACGAATTCGAAAAAGTATAAAATTAAAAAATTGTACATTTCTTGGCAGAGATATAAAAAAATCATCAAAAAGGTTTGGATTTTCGAACCGACCCCGATTTTGACAAAACGTGCCAATTGGTCGATTTTGGTCAATATATATTGATTTTCATTTTTTTGCCAATCAATAGTACTGATCCTTACGCGTCCCAAATGGTATAAAATTCCAAATTTGGACATTTCCCGGCCGAGAAATTTAAAAAAAATCATCAAAGAAGGTTGGCTTTACAAACGAATCGTTTTTGGCCAACAAATTTTTTAACCCATCGATTTTTTAAATGTTTCAATGGCAGTTGATAGTAGGGATACGTAAGAATTCGAACAGGTATTAAATTCCAAAGTTGGACATTTGTCTGCCGAGATATTAAAAGAAAATCATCAAAAAGTTTTGATTTTCGAACCGACCACGATTTTGACTAAAAACGTGATGTAACCCCTTGCCATTTGGTCGATTTTGGTCAATATTTTGCTTTTCATTTTTTTTTTTAAATGTAACTCCTTGCCATTCGTTCGATTTTGGTCAATTTTGCTTTTCATTTTCTTTTGATTCCAATCGATAGTACTGATCCTTACGAGTTCAAAATTGTAAAAAATTCCAAAATCAGACATTATTTGGCCGAGATATTAAAAAAAAGTCATCAGAAAGTTTTGATTTTCGAACCGACCCCGATTTTGACTAAAAACGTGATGTAACCCCTTGTCATTTGGTCGATTTTGGTCAATATTTTAATTTACATTTTTTTATTCCAATCGATAGTACTGATCCTTACGAGTCCAAAATTGTAAAAAATTCCAAAATCGGAAATTATTTGGCCGAGATGTTAAAAAAAAATCATCAAAAAGATTTGATTTTCGAAACGACCCCGATTTTGACTAAAAACGTGATGTAACCCCTTGCCATTTGGTCGATTTTGGTCAATATTTTGCTTTTCATTTTTTTTTTTTGATTCCAATCGATAGTACTGATCCTTACGAGTCCAAAATGGTATAAAATTGTCGATTTTGGTCAAAATGTTGATTTTCATTTTTTTGATGCCAAAAATCATCAAAAAAGGTTGACTTTACAAACAAATCGTTTTTTGGTCAACAAATTTTTGAACCCATCGATTTTTAAAATGTTTCAATGGCAATTGATAGTAGGGATACGTAAGAATTCGAACAGGTATTAAATTCTAAAATTGGACATTTGTCGGACGAGATATTAAAAAAAATCATCAAAAAGTTTTGATTTTCGAACCGACCCCGAATTTGACAAAAAACGTGATGTAACTCCTTGCCATTTGGTCGATTTTGGTCAATATTTTGATTTTCATTTTCTGATTCCAATCGATAGTACTGATCCTTACGAGTCCAAAATTGTAAAAAATTCCAAAATCGGACATTATTTGGCCGAGATATTAAAAGAAAATCATCAAAAAGTTTTGATTTTCGAACCGACCCCGATTTTGACTAAAAACGTGATGTAACCCCTTGCCATTTGGTCGATTTTGGTCAATATTTTGCTTTTCATTTTTTTTTTCCAATGTAACTCCTTGCCATTTGGTCGATTTTGGTCAATATTTTGATTTTCATTTTTTTGGATTCCAATCGATAGTACCGATCCTTACGAGTCCAAAATTGTATAAAATTCCAAAATCGGACATTATTTGGCCGTGAAATCTAAAAAATACATCAAAAAAGTTTTGATTTTCGAACCGACCCCGATTTTGACTAAAAACGTGATGTAACTTCTTGCCATTTGGTCGATTTTGGTCAATATTTTGATTTTCATTTTTTTGCCAATCGATAGTACTGATCTTTACGAGTCCAAAATTGTATAAAATTCCAAAATCGGACATTTCTTGACCGAGATATTAAAAAAAAAATCATCAAAAAAGGTCGACTTTACAAACGTTTTTGGCCAACCAAATTTTTTAACACATCGATTTTTAAAATGTTTTAATGGCAATTGATAGTAGGGATACATACGAATTCGAAAAAGTATAAAATTAAAAAATTGTACATTTCTTGGCAGAGATATAAAAAAATCATCAAAAAGGTTTGGATTTTCGAACCGACCCCGATTGTGACAAAACGTGCCAATTGGTCGATTTTGGTCAATATATTTTGATTTTCATTTTTTTGCCAATCGATGGTACTGATCCTTACGAGTCCAAAATTGTATAAAATTCCAAAATCAGACATTATTTGGCCGTGAGATTAAAAAAAAATCATCAAAAAGATTTGATTTTCGAACCGACCCCGATTTTGACTAAAAACGTGATGTAACCCCTTGTCATTTAGTCGATTTTGATCAATATTTTGATTTTCATTTTTTTGCCAATCAATAGTACTGATCCTTACGCGTCCCAAATGGTATAAAATTCCAAATTTGGACATTTCCCGGCCGAGATATTTACAAAAAATCATCAAAAAAGGTTGGCTTTACAAACGAATCGTTTTTGGCCAACAAATTTTTTAACCCATCGATTTTTTAAATGTTTCAATGGCAGTTGATAGTAGGGATACGTAAGAATTCGAACAGGTATTAAAATTCCAAAATTGGACATTTGTCGGACGAGATATTAAAAAAAATCATCAAAAAAAGTTTTGATTTTCGAACCGACCCTGATTTTGATCAACGATATTACTGATCCTTACGAGTCCAAAATTGTACAAAATTCCAAAATCGGACATTATTTGGCCCAGATATTAAAAAAAAATCATCAAAAAGTTTTGATTTTCGAACCGACCCCGATTTTGACTAAAAACGTGATGTAACCCCTTGTCATTTGGTCGATCTTGGTCAATATTTTGCTTTTCATTTTTTTTTTTCCAATGTAACTCCTTGCCATTTGGTCGATTTTGGTCAATATTTTGATTTTCATTTTTTGCCAATCGATAGTACTGATCCTTACGAGTCCAAAATAGTATAAAATTCCAAAATCGGACATTATCTTGACCGAGATATCTAAAAAAATCATCAAAAAAGGTTGACTTTACAAACCGAAACGTTTTTGGCTAAAAACAAATTTTTGCAACATATCGATTTTTAAATGATTTTAATGTGCAATTGATAGTAGGGATACATACGAATTCGAAAAAGTATAAAATTAAAAAATTGTACATTTCTTGGCAGAGATAAAAAAAAATCATCAAAAAGGTTTGGATTTTCGAACCGACCCCGATTTTGACAAAACGTGCCAATTGGTCGATTTTGGTCAATATATTTTGATTTTCATTTTTTTGCCAATCGATGGTACTGATCCTTACGAGTCCAAAATTGTATAAAATTCCAAAAATCAGACATTATTTGGCCGTGATATTAAAAAAAATCATCAAAAAGATTTGATTTTCGAACCGACCCCGATTTTGACTAAAAACGTGATGTAACCCTTTGTCATTTAGTCGATTTTGGTCAATATTTTGATTTTCATTTTTTTGCCAATCGATAGTACTGATCCTTACGAGTCCCAAATGGTATAAAATTCCAAATTTGGACATTTCCCGGCCGAGAAATTTAAAAAAATCATCAAAAAAGGTTGGCTTTACAAACGAATCGTTTTTGGCCAACAAATTTTTTAACCCATCGATTTTTTAAATGTTTCAATGGCAGTTGATAGTAGGGATACGTAAGAATTCGAACAAATATTAAATTCCAAAATTGGACATTTGTCGGACGAGATATTAAAAAAAAATCATCAAAAAAGTTTTGATTTTCGAACCGACCCCGATTTTGACTAAAAACGTGAAGTAACCCCTTGCCATTTGGTCGATTTTGGTCAATATTTTGCTTTTCATTTTTTTTTTTTTTCCAATGTAACTCCTTGCCATTCGTTCGATTTCGGTCAATATTTTGCTTTTCATTTTTTTTTGATTCCAATCGATAGTACTGATCCTTACGAGTCCAAAATGGTATAAAATTGTCGATTTTGTTCAAAATGTTGATTTTCATTTTTGGACAAAAAAATCATCAAAAAAGGTTGACTTTACAAACAAATCGTTTTTTGGCCAACAAATTTTTGAACCCATCGATTTTTAAATGTTTCAATGGCAATTGATAGTAGGGATACGTAAGAATTCGAACAGGTATTAAATTCCAAAATTGGACATTTGTCGGACGAGATATTAAAAAAATCATCAAAAAGTTTTGATTTTCGAACCGACCCCGATTTTGACTAAAAACGTGATGTAACCCCTTGTCATTTGGTCGATTTTGGTCAATATTTTGATTTTCATTTTTTGATTCCAATCGATAGTACTGATCCTTACGAGTCAAAAATTGTAAAAAATTCCAAAATCAGACATTATTTGGCCGAGATATTAAAAGAAAATCATCAAAAAGTTTTGATTTTCGAACCGACCCCGATTTTGACTAAAAACGTGATGTAACCCCTTGCCATTTGGTCGATTTTTTTTGGTCAATATTTTGCTTTTCATTTTTTTGTTCCAATCAATAGTACTGATCCTTACGAGTCCAAAATGGTATAAAATTGTCGATTTTGGTCAAAATTTCGATTTTCATTTTTTTGATCCAAAAATCATCAAAAAAGGTTGGCTTTACAAACAAATCGTTTTTGGTCAACAAATTTTTTAACCCATCGATTTTTAAAATGTTTCAATGGCAATTGATAGTAGGGATACGTAAGAATTCGAACAGGTATTAAATTCTAAAATTGGACATTTGTCGGACGAGATATTAAAAAAATCATCAAAAGTTTTGATTTTCGAACCGACCCCGAATTTGACAAAAAACGTGATGTAACTCCTTGCCATTTGGTCGATTTTGGTCAATATTTTGATTTTCATTTTCTGATTCCAATCGATAGTACTGATCCTAACGAGTCAAAAATTGTAAAAAATTCCAAAATCAGACATTATTTGGCCGAGATATTAAAAGAAAATCATCAAAAAGTTTTGATTTTCGAACCGACCCCGATTTTGACTAAAAACGTGATGTAACCCCTTGCCATTTGGTCGATTTTGGTCAATATTTTGCTTTTCATTTTTTTTTTCCAATGTAACTCTTTCTTTTTGTTGGATTTTGGTCAATATTTTGATTTTCATTTTTTTGGATTCCAATCGATAGTACTGATCCTTACGAGTCCAAAATTGTATAAAATTCCAAAATCGGACATTATTTGGCCGTGATATCTAAAAAATACATCAAAAAAGTTTTGATTTTCGAACCGACCCCGATTTTGACTAAAAACGTGATGTAACTTCTTGCCATTTGGTCGATTTTGGTCAATATTTTGATTTTCATTTTTTTGCCAATCGATAGTACTGATCTTTACGAGTCCAAAATTGTATAAAATTCCAAAATCGGACATTTCTTGACCGAGATATTAAAAAAAATCATCAAAAAAGGTCGACTTTACAAACAAACGTTTTTGGCCAACCAAATTTTTTAACACATCGATTTTTTTAAATGTTTTAATGGCAATTGATAGTAGGGATACATACGAATTCGAAAAAGTATAAAATTAAAAAATTGTACATTTCTTGGCAGAGATATAAAAAAATCATCAAAAAGGTTTGGATTTTCGAACCGACCCCGATTTTGACAAAACGTGCCAATTGGTCGATTTTGGTCAATATATTTTGATTTTCATTTTTTTGCCAATCGATGGTACTGATCCTTACGACGTCCAAAATTGTATAAAATTCCAAAATCAGACATTATTTGGCCGTGATATTAAAAAAAAATCATCAAAAACATTTGATTTTCGAACCGACCCCGATTTTGACTAAAAACGTGATGTAACCCCTTGTCATTTAGTCGATTTTGGTCAATATTTTGATTTTCATTTTTTTGCCAATCAATAGTACTGATCCTTACGCGTCCCAAATGGTATAAAATTCCAAATTTGGACATTTCCCGGCCGAGATATTTACAAAAAATCATCAAAAAAGGTTGGCTTTACAAACGAATCGTTTTTGGCCAACAAATTTTTTAACCCATCGATTTTTTAAATGTTTCAATGGCAGTTGATAGTAGGGATACGTAAGAATTCGAACAGGTATTAAATTCCAAAATTGGACATTTGTCGGACGAGATATTAAAAAAAAATCATCAAAAAAGTTTTGATTTTCGAACCGACCCTGATTTTGACTAAAAACGTGAAGTAACCCCTTGCCATTTGGTCGATTTTGGTCAATATTTTGATTTTCATTTTCTGATTCCAATCGATATTACTGATCCTTACGAGTCCAAAATTGTAAAACATTCCAAAATCGGACATTATTTGGCCGAGATATTAAAAAAAAATCATCAAAAAGTTTTGATTTTCGAACCGACCCCGATTTTGACTAAAAACGTTATGTAACCCCTTGTCATTTGGTCGATTTTGGTCAATATTTTAATTTACATTTTTTTATTCCAATCGATAGTACTGATCCTTACGAGTCCAATATTGTAAAAAATTCCAAAATCGGAAATTATTTGGCCGAGATATTAAAAAAAATCATCAAAAAGATTTGATTTTCGAAACGACCCCGATTTTGACTAAAAACATGATGTAACTTCTTGCCATTTGGTCGATTTTGGTCAATATTTTGCTTTTCATTTTTTTGATTCCAATCGATAGTACTGATCCTTACGCGTCCCAAATGGTATAAAATTCCAAATTTGGACATTTCCCGGCCGAGATATTTACAAAAAATCATCAAAAAAGGTTGGCTTTACAAACGAATCGTTTTTGGCCAACAAATTTTTTAACCCATCGATTTTTTAAATGTTTCAATGGCAATTGATAGTAGGGATACGTAAGAATTCGAACAGGTATTAAATTCCAAAATTGGACATTTGTCGGACGAGATATTAAAAAAAATCATCAAAAAAGTTTTGATTTTCGAACCGACCCTGATTTTGACTAAAAACGTGAAGTAACCCCTTGCCATTTGGTCGATTTTGGTCAATATTTTGATTTTCATTTTCTGATTCCAATCGATATTACTGATCCTTACGAGTCCAAAATTGTAAAACATTCCAAAATCGGACATTATTTGGCCGAGATATTAAAAAAAAATCATCAAAAAGTTTTGATTTTCGAACCGACCCCGATTTTGACTAAAAACGTTATGTAACCCCTTGTCATTTGGTCGATTTTGGTCAATATTTTAATTTTCATTTTTTTTATTCCAATCGATAGTACTGATCCTTAGAGCCAAAAACATTTAAGTCAATATTGTAAAAAATTCCAAAATCGGAAATTATTTGGCCGAGATATTAAAAAAAATCATCAAAAGATTTGATTTTCGAAACGACCCCGATTTTGACTAAAAACATGATGTAACTTCTTGCCATTTGGTCGATTTTGGTCAATATTTTGCTTTTCATTTTTTTTTTTTTTTTTTGATTCCAATCGATAGTACTGATCCTTACGAGTCCAAAATGGTATAAAATTGTCGATTTTGGTCAAAATGTTGATTTTAATTTTTTTGATGCCAAAAATCATCAAAAAAGGTTGACTTTACAAACAAATCGTTTTTTGGTCAACAAATTTTTGAACCCATCGATTTTTAAAATGTTTCAATGGCAATTGATAGTAGGGATACGTAAGAATTCGAAAAGGTATTAAATTCTAAATTGGACATTTGTCTGACGTGATATTAAAAAAAATCATCAAAAAGTTTTGATTTTCGAACCGACCCCGATTATGACAAAAGACGTGATTTAACTCCTTGCCATTTGGTCGATTTTGGTCAATATTTTGCTTTTCATTTTTTGATTGCCAATCGATAGTACTGATCCTTACGAGTCCAAAATTGTATAAAATTCCAAAATCGGACATTATTTGGCCGTGATATCTAAAAGAACATCAAAAAGTTTTGATTTTCGAACCGACCCCGATTTTGACTAAAAACGTGATGTAACCCCTTGTCATTTGGTCGATTTTGGTCAATATTTTGATTTTCATTTTTTTGCCAATCGATAGTACTGATCCTTACGAGTCCCAAATGGTATAAAATTCCAAATTTGAACATTTCCCGGCCGAGATATTTAAAAAATCATCAAAAAAGGTTGTCTTTACAAACGCATCGTTTTTGGCCAACAAATTTTTTAACCCATCGATTTTTTAAATGTTTCAATGGCAGTTGATAGTAGGGATACGTAAGAATTCGAACAAGTATTAAATTCCAAAATTGGACATTTGTCGGACGAGATATTAAAAAAAATCATCAAAAAGTTTTGATTTTCGAACCGACCCCGATTTTGACTAAAAACGTGATGTAACCCCTTGCCATTTGGTCGATTTTGGTCAATATTTTGCTTTTCATTTTTTTTTTCCAATGTAACTCCTTGCCATTTGGTCGATTTTCGTCAATATTTTGATTTTCATTTTTTTGGATTCCAATCGATAGTACTGATCCTTACGAGTCCAAAATTGTATAAAATTCCAAAATCGGACATTATTTGGCCGTGATATCTAAAAAATACATCAAAAAAGTTTTGATTTTCGAACCGACCCCGATTTTGACTAAAAACGTGATGTAACCCCTTGCCATTTGGTCGATTTTGGTCAATATTTTGCTTTTCATTTTTTTTTTTCCAATGTAACTCCTTGCCATTTGGTCGATTTTCGTCAATATTTTGATTTTCATTTTTTTGGATTCCAATCGATAGTACTGATCCTTACGAGTCCAAAATTGTATAAAATTCCAAAATCGGACATTATTTGGCCGTGATATCTAAAAATACTATCCAAAAAAAGTTTTGATTTTCGAACCGACCCCGATTTTGACTAAAAACGTGATGTAACTTCTTGCCATTTGGTCGATTTTGGTCAATATTTTGATTTTCATTTTTTGCCAATCGATAGTACTGATCCTTACGAGTCCAAAATAGTATAAAATTCCAAAATCGGACATTTCTTGACCGAGATATTAAAAAAAATCATCAAAAAGGTTGACTTTACAAACGAAACGTTTTTGGCCAACCAAATTTTTAACACATCGATTTTTAAAATGTTTTAATGGCAATTGATAGTAGGGATACATACGAATTCGAAAAAGTATAAAATTCAAAAATTGTACATTTCTTGGCAGAGATATAAAAAAATCATCAAAAAGGTTTGGATTTTCGAACCGACCCCGATTTTGACAAAACGTGCCAATTGGTCGATTTTGGTCAATATATTTTGCTTTTCATTTTTTTGCCAATCAATAGTACTGATCCTTACGAGTCCAAAATTGTATAAAATTCCAAAATCGGACATTATTTGGCCGTGATATCTAAAAAGAACATCAAAAAAGTTTTGATTTTCGAACCGACCCCGATTTTGACTAAAAACGTGATGTAACCCCTTGTCATTTGGTCGATTGTGGTCAATATTTTGCTTTTAATTTTTTTGCCAATCGATAGTACTGATCCTTATGAGTCCCAAATGGTATAAAATTCCAAATTTGAACATTTCCCGGCCGAGAAATTTAAAAAAATCATCAAAAACGGTTGGCTTTACAAACGAATCGTTTTTGGCCAACAAATTTTTAACCCATCGATTTTTAAATGTTTCAATGGCAGTTGATAGTAGGGATACGTAAGAATTCGAACAGGTATTAAATTCCAAAATTAAACATTTGTCGGACGAGATATAAAAAAAAATCATCAAAAAAGTTTTGATTTTCGAACCGACCCTGATTTTGACTAAAAACGTGAAGTAACCCCTTGCCATTTGGTCGATTTTGGTCAATATTTTGATTTTCATTTTCTGATTCCAATCGATATTACTGATCCTTACGAGTCCAAAATTGTAAAAAAATCCAAAATCGGACATTATTTGGCCGAGATATTAAAAAAAAATCATCAAAAAGTTTTGATTTTCGAACCGACCCCGATTATGACAAAAAACGTGATTTAACTCCTTGCCATTTGGTCGATTTTGGTCAATATTTTGCTTTTAATTTTTTTTGCCAATCAATAGTACTGATCCTTACGAGTCCAAAATTGTATAAAATTCCAAAATCGGACATTATTTGGCCGTGATATCTAAAAGAACATCAAAAAGTTTTGATTTTCGAACCGACCCCGATTTTGACTAAAAACGCGATGTAACCCCTTGTCATTTGGTCGATTTTGGTCAATATTTTAATTTACATTTTTTTATTCCAATCGATAGTACTGATCCTTACGAGTCCAAAATTGTAAAAAATTCCAAAATCGGAAATTATTTTGCCGAGATATTTAAAAAAATCATCAAAAAAGTTTTGATATTCGAACCGACTAAAGACGTGATGTAACCCCTTGGCATATGGTCGATTTTGATCAATATTTTAATTTTAATTTTTTTATTCTAATCGATAGTACTGATCCTTACGAGTCAAAAATTCCAAAATCGGACATTATTTGGCCGAGATATTAAATGAAAATCATCAAAAAGTTTTGATTTTCGAACCCACCCCGATTTTGACTAAAAATGCGATGTAACCCCTTGTCATTTGGTCGATTTTGGTCAATATTTTAATTTACATTTTTTTATTCCAATCGATAGTACTGATCCTTACGAGTCCAAAATTGTAAAAAATTCCAAAATCGGAAATTATTTTGCCGAGATATTTAAAAAAATCATCAAAAAAGTTTTGATATTCGAACCGACTAAAGACGTGATGTAACCCCTTGCCATTCGTTCGATTTTGGTCAATATTTTGCTTTTCATTTTCTTTTGATTCCAATCGATAGTACTGATCCTTACAAGTCCAAAATTGTAAAAAATTCCAAAATCAGACATTATTTGGCCGAGATATTAAAAAAAATCATTTTGGTCAATATTTTGATTTTCATTTTTTTGCCAATCGATAGTTCTGATCCTTACGAGTCCCAAATGGTATAAAATTCCAAATTTGAACATTTCCCGGCCGAGAAATTTAAAAAAATCATCAAAAAGGTTGGCTTTACAAACGAATCGTTTTTGGCCAACAAATTTTTTAACCCATCGATTTTTAAAATGTTTCAATGGCAATTGATAGTAGGGATACGTAAGAATTCGAACAGGTATTAAATTCCAAAATTGGACATTTGTCGGACGAGATATTAAAAAAAAATCATCAAAAAAGTATTGATTTTCGAACCGACCCCGATTTTGACTAAAAACGTGAAGTAACCCCTTGCCATTTGGTCGATTTTGGTCAATATTTTGCTTTTCATTTTTTTGATTCCAATCGATAGTACTGATCCTTACGAGTCCAAAATGGTATAAAATTGTCGATTTTGGTCAAAATGTTGATTTTCATTTTTTGATGCCAAAAATCATCAAAAAAGGTTGACTTTACAAACAAATCGTTTTTTGGTCAACAAATTTTTGAACCCATCGATTTCTAAAATGTTTCAATGGCAATTGATAGTAGGGATACGTAAGAATTCGAACAGGTATTAAATTCTAAAATTGGACATTTGTCTGACGTGATATTAAAAAAAATCATCAAAAAGTTTTGATTTTCGAACCGACCCCGATTATGACAAAAAACGTGATTTAACTCCTTGCCATTTGGTCGATTTTGGTCAATATTTTGCTTTTAATTTTTTTTGCCAATCAATAGTACTGATCCTTACGAGTCCAAAATTGTATAAAATTCCAAAATCGGACATTATTTGGCCGTGATATCTAAAAAGAACATCAAAAAAGTTTTGATTTTCGAACCGACCCCGATTTTGACTAAAAACGCGATGTAACCCCTTGTCATTTGGTCGATTTTGGTCAATATTTTAATTTACATTTTTTTATTCCAATCGATAGTACTGATCCTTACGAGTCCAAAATTGTAAAAATTCCAAAATCGGAAATTATTTTGCCGAGATATTTAAAAAAATCATCAAAAAGTTTTGATATTCGAACCGACTAAAGACGTGATGTAACCCCTTGGCATATGGTCGATTTTGATCAATATTTTAATTTTAATTTTTTTATTCTAATCGATAGTACTGATCCTTACGAGTCAAAAATTCCAAAATCGGACATTATTTGGCCGAGATATTAAATGAAAATCATCAAAAAGTTTTGATTTTCGAACCCACCCCGATTTTGACTAAAAATGCGATGTAACCCCTTGTCATTTGGTCGATTTTGGTCAATATTTTAATTTACATTTTTTATTCCAATCGATAGTACTGATCCTTACGAGTCCAAAATTGTAAAAATTCCAAAATCGGAAATTATTTTGCCGAGATATTTAAAAAAATCATCAAAAAGTTTTGATATTCGAACCGACTAAAGACGTGATGTAACCCCTTGCCATTCGTTCGATTTTGGTCAATATTTTGCTTTTCATTTTCTTTTGATTCCAATCGATAGTACTGATCCTTACAAGTCCAAAATTGTAAAAAATTCCAAAATCAGACATTATTTGGCCGAGATATTAAAAAAAAATCATTTTGGTCAATATTTTGATTTTCATTTTTTTGCCAATCGATAGTTCTGATCCTTACGAGTCCCAAATGGTATAAAATTCCAAATTTGAACATTTCCCGGCCGAGAAATTTAAAAAAATCATCAAAAAGGTTGGCTTTACAAACGAATCGTTTTTGGCCAACAAATTTTTTAACCCATCGATTTTTAAAATGTTTCAATGGCAATTGATAGTAGGGATACGTAAGAATTCGAACAGGTATTAAATTCCAAAATTGGACATTTGTCGGACGAGATATTAAAAAAAAATCATCAAAAAAGTATTGATTTTCGAACCGACCCCGATTTTGACTAAAAACGTGAAGTAACCCCTTGCCATTTGGTCGATTTTGGTCAATATTTTGCTTTTCATTTTTTTGATTCCAATCGATAGTACTGATCCTTACGAGTCCAAAATGGTATAAAATTGTCGATTTTGGTCAAAATGTTGATTTTCATTTTTTGATGCCAAAAATCATCAAAAAAGGTTGACTTTACAAACAAATCGTTTTTTGGTCAACAAATTTTTTGAACCCATCGATTTCTAAAATGTTTCAATGGCAATTGATAGTAGGGATACGTAAGAATTCGAACAGGTATTAAATTCTAAAATTGGACATTTGTCTGACGTGATATTAAAAAAATCATCAAAAAGTTTTGATTTTCGAACCGACCCCGATTATGACAAAAAACGTGATTTAACTCCTTGCCATTTGGTCGATTTTGGTCAATATTTTGCTTTTAATTTTTTTTGCCAATCAATAGTACTGATCCTTACGAGTCCAAAATTGTATAAAATTCCAAAATCGGACATTATTTGGCCGTGATATCTAAAAGAACATCAAAAGTTTTGATTTTCGAACCGACCCCGATTTTGACTAAAAACGCGATGTAACCCCTTGTCATTTGGTCGATTTTGGTCAATATTTTAATTTACATTTTTTATTCCAATCGATAGTACTGATCCTTACGAGTCCAAAATTGTAAAAATTCCAAAATCGGAAATTATTTTGCCGAGATATTTAAAAAAATCATCAAAAAAGTTTTGATATTCGAACCGACTAAAGACGTGATGTAACCCTTGGCATATGGTCGATTTTGATCAATATTTTAATTTTAATTTTTTTATTCTAATCGATAGTACTGATCCTTACGAGTCAAAAATTCCAAAATCGGACATTATTTGGCCGAGATATTAAATGAAAATCATCAAAAGTTTTGATTTTCGAACCCACCCCGATTTTGACTAAAAATGCGATGTAACCCCTTGTCATTTGGTCGATTTTGGTCAATATTTTAATTTACATTTTTTTATTCCAATCGATAGTACTGATCCTTACGAGTCCAAAATTGTAAAAATTCCAAAATCGGAAATTATTTTGCCGAGATATTTAAAAAATCATCAAAAAAGTTTTGATATTCGAACCGACTAAAGACGTGATGTAACCCCTTGCCATTCGTTCGATTTTGGTCAATATTTTGCTTTTCATTTTCTTTTTGATTCCAATCGATAGTACTGATCCTTACAAGTCCAAAATTGTAAAAATTCCAAAATCAGACATTATTTGGCCGAGATATTAAAAAAATCATTTTGGTCAATATTTTGATTTTCATTTTTTTGCCAATCGATAGTTCTGATCCTTACGAGTCCCAAATGGTATAAAATTCCAAATTTGAACATTTCCCGGCCGAGAAATTTAAAAAAATCATCAAAAAGGTTGGCTTTACAAACGAATCGTTTTTGGCCAACAAATTTTTTAACCCATCGATTTTTAAAATGTTTCAATGGCAATTGATAGTAGGGATACGTAAGAATTCGAACAGGTATTAAATTCCAAAATTGGACATTTGTCGGACGAGATATTAAAAAAAAATCATCAAAAAAGTATTGATTTTCGAACCGACCCCGATTTTGACTAAAAACGTGAAGTAACCCCTTGCCATTTGGTCGATTTTGGTCAATATTTTGCTTTTCATTTTTTTGATTCCAATCGATAGTACTGATCCTTACGAGTCCCAAATGGTATAAAATTCCAAATTTGAACATTTCCCGGCCGTGAAATTTAAAAAAATCATCAAAGAAGGTTGGCTTTACAAACGAATCGTTTTTGGCCAACAAATTTTTTTAACCCATCGATTTTTTAAATGTTTCAATGGCAGTTGATAGTAGGGATACGTAAGAAACATTTGTCGGACGAGATATTAAAAAAAATCATCAAAAAAGTTTTGATTTTCGAACCGACCCCGATTTTGACTAAAAACGTGAAGTAACTCCTTGCCATTTGGTGATTTTGGTCAATATTTTGCTTTTAATTTTTTTGGGATCCAATCGATAGTACTGATCCTTACGAGTCCAAAAGTGTATAAAATTCCAAAATCAGAAATTATTTGGCCGTGATATTAAAAAAATCATCAAAAAGATTTGATTTTCGTACCGACCCCGATTTTGACTAAAAACGTGATGTAACTCCTTGCTGTTTGGTCGATTTTGGTCAATATTTTGATTTTCATTATTTGGCCGAGATATTAAAAAAAGTCATCAAAAAGTTTTGATTTTCGAACCGACCCCGATTTTGACTAAAAACGTGATGGAACCCCTTGTCATTTGGTCGATTTTGGTCAATATTTTGCTTTTCATTTTTACTTTTTGATTCCAATCGATAGTACTGATCCTTACGAGTCCAAAATGGTATAAAATTGTCGATTTTGGTCAAAATGTTGATTTCATTTTTTTGATGCCAAAAATCATCAAAAAAGGTTGACTTTACAAACAAATCGTTTTTTGGTCAACAAATTTTTGAACCCATCGATTTTTAAAATGTTTCAATGGCAATACGTAAGAATTCGAACATGTATTAAATTCTAAAATTGGATATATGTCGGACGAGATATTAAAAAAATAATCAAAAAGTTTTGATTTTCGAACCGACCCCGATTATGACAAAAACGTGATGTAACTCCTTGTCATTTGGTCGATTTTGGTCAATATTTTGATTTTCATTTTTTTGGATTCCAATCGATAGTACTGATCCTTACGAGTCCAAAATTGTATAAAATTCCAAAATCGGACATTATTTGGCCGTGATATCTAAAAAATACATCAAAAAGTTTTGATTTTCGAACCGACCCCGATTTTGACTAAAAACGTGATGTAACCCCTTGTCATTTGGTCGATTTTTGGTCAATATTTTGCTTTTCATTTTTACTTTTTGATTCCAATCGATAGTACTGATCCTTACGAGTCCCAAATGGTATAAAATTCCAAATTTGAACATTTCCCGGCCGAGAAATTTAAAAAAAATCATCAAAAAAGGTTGGCTTTACAAACGAATCGTTTTTGGCCAACAAATTTTTTAACCCATCGATTTTTTAAATGTTTCAATGGCAGTTGATAGTAGGGATACGTAAGAATTCGAACAGGTATTAAATTCCAAAATTGGACATTTGTCGGACGAGATATTAAAAAAAATCATCAAAAAGTTTTGATTTTCGAACCGACCCCGATTTTGACTAAAAACGTGATGTGACCCCTTGTCATTTGGTCGATTTTGGTCAATATTTTGATTTTCATTTTTTTGCCAATCGATAGTACTGATCCTTACGAGTCCCAAATAGTATTAAATTCCAAAATCGGAAATTATTTGGCCGTGATATTAAAAAAAAATCATCAAAAGATTTGATTTTCGTCCCGACCCCGATTTTGACTAAAAACGTGATGTAACCCTTGCCATTTGGTCGATTTTGGTCAATATTTTGATTTTCATTTTTTTTTTTTCCAATGTAACTCCTTGCCATTCGTTCGATTTTGGTCAATATTTTGCTTTTAATTTTTTTGATTCCAATCGATAGTACTGATCCTTACGAGTCCAAAATTGTAAAAAATTCCAAAATCGGACATTATTTGGCCGTGATATCTAAAAAGAACATCAAAAAGTTTTGATTTTCGAACCGACCCCGATTTTGACTAAAAACGTGAAGTAACCCCTTGCCATTTGGTCGATTTTGGTCAATATTTTAATTTACATTTTTTTATTCCAATCGATAGTACTGATCCTTACGAGTCCAAAATTGTAAAAAATTCCAAAATCGGAAATTATTTGGCCGAGATATTAAAAAAAAATCATCAAAAAGATTTGATTTTCGAAACGACCCCGATTTTGACTAAAAACGTGATGTAACTTCTTGCCATTTGGTCGATTTTGGTCAATATTTTGCTTTTAATTTTTTTGATTCCAATCGATAGTACTGATCCTTACGAGTCCAAAATTGTAAAAAATTACAAAATCAGAAATTATTTGGCCGAGATATTAAAAAAAAATCATCAAAAAGTTTTGATTTTCGAACCGACCCCGATTTTGACTAAAAACGTGATGTAACTTCTTGCCATTTGGTCGATTTTGGTCAATATTTTGCT
The DNA here is from genome assembly GCA_018903485.1 of Drosophila littoralis. NCBI lineage: Eukaryota > Metazoa > Arthropoda > Insecta > Diptera > Drosophilidae > Drosophila > Drosophila littoralis. The sequence goes on along the minus strand of JAEIGF010000588.1, from coordinate 24,250 downwards.
TTTAATTTTTTTGATTCCAATCGATAGTACTGATCCTTACGAGTCCAAAATTGTAAAAAATTCCAAAATCAGACATTATTTGGCCGAGATATTAAAAAAATCATCAAAAAGATTTGATTTTCGAACCGACCCCGATTTTGACTAAAAACGTGATGTAACTTCTTGCCATTTGGTCGATTTTGGTCAATATTTTGCTTTTCATTTTTTTGATTCCAATCGATAGTACTGATCCTTACGAGTCCCAAATGGTATAAAATTCCAAATTTGAACATTTCCCGGCCGAGAAATTTAAAAAAAATCATCAAAGAAGGTTGGCTTTACAAACGAATCGTTTTTGGCCAACAAATTTTTTAACCCATCGATTTTTTAAATATTTCAATGGCAGTTGATAGTAGGGATACGTAAGAATTCGAACAGGTATTAATTCCAAAATTGGACATGACTAAAAACGTGAAGTAACCCCTTGCCATTTGGTGATTTTGGTCAATATTTTGCTTTTAATTTTTTTGGGATCCAATCGATAGTACTGATCCTTACGAGTCCAAAATTGTATAAAATTCCAAAATCAGAAATTATTTGGCCGTGATATTAAAAAAAATCATCAAAAGATTTGATTTTCGTACCGACCCCGATTTTGACTAAAAACGTGATGTAACCCCTTGCTGTTTGGTCGATTTTGGTCAATATTTTGATTTTCATTATTTGGCCGAGATATTAAAAAAAAAAGTCATCAAAAAGTTTTGATTTTCGAACCGACCCCGATTTTGACTAAAAACGTGATGTAACTTCTTGTCATTTGGTCGATTTTGGTCAATATTTTAATTTACATTTTTTATTCCAATCGATAGTACGGATCCTTACGAGTCCAAAATTGTAACAAATTCCAAAATCGGAAATTATTTGGCCGAGATGTTAAAAAAAAATCATCAAAAAGATTTGATTTTCGAAACGACCCCGATTTTGACTAAAAACGTGATGCCTTGCCATTTGGTCGATTTTGGTCAATATTTTGATTTTCATTTTTTGGATTCCAATCGATAGTACTGATCCTTACGAGTCCAAAATTGTATAAAATTCCAAAATCGGACATTATTTGGCCGTGATATCTAAAAAAATACATCAAAAAGTTTTGATTTTCGAACCGACCCCGATTTTGACTAAAAACGTGATGTAACCCCTTGTCATTTGGTCGATTTTGGTCAATATTTTGGTTTTTATTTTTACTTTTTGATTCCAATCGATAGTACTGATCCTTACGAGTCCCAAATGGTATAAAATTCCAAATTTGAACATTTCCCGGCCGAGAAATTTAAAAAAAATCATCAAAAAGGTTGGCTTTACAAACGAATCGTTTTTGGCCAACAAATTTTTAACCCATCGATTTTTTAAATGTTTCAATGGCAGTTGATAGTAGGGATACGTAAGAATTCGAACAGGTATTAAATTCCAAAATTGGACATTTGTCGGACGAGATATTAAAAAAATCATCAAAAAGTTTTGATTTTCGAACCGACCCCGATTTTGACTAAAAACGTGATGTAACTCCTTGCCATTTGGTCGATTTTGGTCAATATTTTGCTTTTCATTTTTTTGGATTCCAATCGATAGTACTGATCCTTACGAGTCCAAAATTGTATTAAATTCCAAAATCGGAAATTATTTGGCCGTGATATTAAAAAAAATCATCAAAAGATTTGATTTTCGTCCCGACCCCGATTTTTACTAAAAACGTGATGTAACTCCTTGCCGTTTGGTCGATTTTGGTCAATATTTTGATTTTCATTTTTTTGATTCCAATCGATAGTACTGATCCTTACGAGTCCAAAATTGTAAAAATTCCAAAATCGGACATTATTTGGCCCTGATATCTAAAAAAACATCAACAAAGTTTTGATTTTCGAACCGACCCCGATTTTGACTACAAACGTGATGTAACCCCTTGTCATTTGGTCGATTTTGGTCAATACCCAAATGGTATAAAATTCCATATTTGAACATTTCTCGGCCGAGAAATTTAAAAAAAATCATCAAAAAAGGTTGGCTTTACAAACTAATCGTTTTTGGCCAACAAATTTTTTAACCCATCGATTTTTTAAATGTTTCAATGGCAGTTGATAGTAGGGATACGTAAGAATTCGAACAGGTATTATATTCCAAAATTGGACATTTGTCGGACGAGATATTAAAAAATAATCATCAAAAAAGTTTTGATTTTCGAACCTACCCCGATTTTGACTAAAAACGTGAAGTAACCCCTTGCCATTTGGTCGATTTTGGTCAATATTTTAATTAACATTTTTTTATTCCAATCGATAGTACTGATCCTTACGAGTCCAAAATTGTAAAAAATTCCAAAATCGGAAATTATTTGGCCGAGATATTAAAAAAAATCATCAAAAGATTTTATTTTCGAAAGGACCCCGATTTTGACTAAAAACGTGATGTAACTTCTTGCCATTTGGTCAATTTTGGTCAATATTTTGCTTTTAATTTTTTTTTTCCAATGTAACTCCTTGCCATTCGTTCGATTTTGGTCAATATTTTGCTTTTAATTTTTTTGATTCCAATCGATAGTACTGATCCTTACGAGTCCAAAATTGTAAAAAATTTCAAAATCGGACATTATTTGGCCGTGATATCTAAAAAGAACATCAAAAAGTTTTGATTTTCGAACCGACCCCGATTTTGACTAAAAACGTGAAGTAACCCCTTGCCATTTGGTCGATTTTGGTCAATATTTTAATTTACATTTTTTTATTCCAATCGATAGTACTGATCCTTACGAGTCCAAAATTGTAAAAAATTCCAAAATCGGAAATTATTTGGCCGAGATATTAAAAAAAATCATCAAAAAGATTTGATTTTCGAAACGACCCCGATTTTGACTAAAAACGTGATGTAACTTCTTGCCATTTGGTCGATTTTGGTCAATATTTTGCTTTTAATTTTTTTTGATTCCAATCGATAGTACTGATCCTTACGAGTCCAAAATTGTAAAAATTACAAAATCAGAAATTATTTGGCCGAGATATTAAAAAAAAATCATCAAAAAGTTTTGATTTTCGAACCGACCCGATTTTGACTAAAAACGTGATGTAACTTCTTGCCATTTGGTCGATTTTGGTCAATATTTTGCTTTTAATTTTTTTGATTCCAATCGATAGTACTGATCCTTACGAGTCCAAAATTGTAAAAAATTCCAAAATCAGACATTATTTGGCCGAGATATTAAAAAAAATCATCAAAAAGATTTGATTTTCGAAACGATTTGATTTTGCTTTTAATTTTTTTGATTCCAATCGATAGTACTGATCCTTACGAGTCCAAAATTGTAAAAAATTCCAAAATCAGACATTATTTGGCCGAGATATTAAAAAAAATCATCAAAAGTTTTGATTTTCGAACCGACCCCGATTTTGACTAAAAACGTAATCCCTTGCCATTTGGTCGATTTTGGTCAATATTTTGCTTTTCATTTTTTTTTTTCCAATGTAACTCCTTGCCATTCGTTCGATTTTGGTCAATATTTTGCTTTTAATTTTTTGATTCCAATCGATAGTACTGATCCTTACGAGTCCAAAATTGTAAAAAATTCCAAAATCAGACATTATTTGGCCGAGATATTAAAAAAAAATCATCAAAAAGATTTGATTTTCGAAACGATTTGATTTTGCTTTTAATTTTTTTTGATTCCAATCGATAGTACTGATCCTTACGAGTCCAAAAAAAGATTTGATTTTCGAAACGACCCCGATTTTGACTAAAAACGTGATGTAACTTCTTGCCATTTGGTCGATTTTGGTCAATATTTTGCTTTTAATTTTTTTTGATTCCAATCGATAGTACTGATCCTTACGAGTCCAAAATTGTAAAAAATTCCAAAATCAGACATTATTTGGCCGAGATATTAAAAAAAAATCATCAAAAAGATTTGATTTTCGAAACGATTTGATTTTGCTTTTAATTTTTTTTGATTCCAATCGATAGTACTGATCCTTACGAGTCCAAAAAAAGATTTGATTTTCGAAACGACCCCGATTTTGACTAAAAACGTGATGTAACTTCTTGCCATTTGGTCGATTTTGGTCAATATTTTGCTTTTAATTTTTTTGATTCCAATCGATAGTACTGATCCTTACGAGTCCAAAATTGTAAAAAATTCCAAAATCAAACATTATTTGGCCGAGATATTAAAAAAAAATCATCAAAAAGTTTTGATTTTCGAACCGACCCCGATTTTGACTAAAAATGTGATGTAACTCCTTGCCGTTTGGTCGATTTTGGTCAATATTTTGATTTTCATTTTTTTGATTCCAATCGATAGTACTGATCCTTACGAGTCCAAAATTGTAAAAAATTCCAAAATCAGACATTATTTGGCCGAGATATTAAAAAAAAATCATCAAAAAGATTTGATTTTCGAACCGACCCCGATTTTGACTAAAAACGTGATGTAACTCCTTGCCATTCGTTCGATTTTGGTCAATATTTTGCTTTTAATTTTTTTGATTCCAATCGATAGTACTGATCCTTACGAGTCCAAAATTGTAAAAAATTCCAAAATCGGACATTATTTGGCCGTGATATCTAAAAAGAACATCAAAAGTTTTGATTTTCGAACCGACCCCGATTTTGACTAAAAACGTGAAGTAACCCCTTGCCATTTGGTCGATTTTGGTCAATATTTTAATTTACATTTTTTTATTCCAATCGATAGTACTGATCCTTACGAGTCCAAAATTGTAAAAAATTCCAAAATCGGAAATTATTTGGCCGAGATATTAAAAAAAATCATCAAAAAGATTTGATTTTCGAAACGACCCCGATTTTGACTAAAAACGTGATGTAACTTCTTGCCATTTGGTCGATTTTGGTCAATATTTTGCTTTTAATTTTTTTTGATTCCAATCGATAGTACTGATCCTTACGAGTCCAAAATTGTAAAAAATTACAAAATCAGAAATTATTTGGCCGAGATATTAAAAAAATCATCAAAAAGTTTTGATTTTCGAACCGACCCCGATTTTGACTAAAAACGTGATGTAACTTCTTGCCATTTGGTCGATTTTGGTCAATATTTTGCTTTTAATTTTTTTTTGATTCCAATCGATAGTACTGATCCTTACGAGTCCAAAATTGTAAAAATTCCAAAATCAGACATTATTTGGCCGAGATATTAAAAAAAATCATCAAAAAGATTTGATTTTCGAAACGATTTGATTTTGCTTTTAATTTTTTTGATTCCAATCGATAGTACTGATCCTTACGAGTCCAAAATTGTAAAAAATTCCAAAATCAGACATTATTTGGCCGAGATATTAAAAAAAATCATCAAAAAGTTTTGATTTTCGAACCGACCCCGATTTTGACTAAAAACGTAATCCCTTGCCATTTGGTCGATTTTGGTCAATATTTTGCTTTTCATTTTTTTTTTTTCCAATGTAACTCCTTGCCATTCGTTCGATTTTTTGGTCAATATTTTGCTTTTAATTTTTTGATTCCAATCGATAGTACTGATCCTTACGAGTCCAAAATTGTAAAAAATTCCAAAATCAGACATTATTTGGCCGAGATATTAAAAAAAATCATCAAAAAGATTTGATTTTCGAAACGATTTGATTTTGCTTTTAATTTTTTTGATTCCAATCGATAGTACTGATCCTTACGAGTCCAAAAAAGATTTGATTTTCGAAACGACCCCGATTTTGACTAAAAACGTGATGTAACTTCTTGCCATTTGGTCGATTTTGGTCAATATTTTGCTTTTAATTTTTTTGATTCCAATCGATAGTACTGATCCTTACGAGTCCAAAATTGTAAAAAATTCCAAAATCAGACATTATTTGGCCGAGATATTAAAAAAAATCATCAAAAAGATTTGATTTTCGAAACGATTTGATTTTGCTTTTAATTTTTTTGATTCCAATCGATAGTACTGATCCTTACGAGTCCAAAAAAGATTTGATTTTCGAAACGACCCCGATTTTGACTAAAAACGTGATGTAACTTCTTGCCATTTGGTCGATTTTGGTCAATATTTTGCTTTAATTTTTTTGATTCCAATCGATAGTACTGATCCTTACGAGTCCAAAATTGTAAAAATTCCAAAATCAAACATTATTTGGCCGAGATATTAAAAAAAATCATCAAAAAGTTTTGATTTTCGAACCGACCCCGATTTTGACTAAAAATGTGATGTAACTCCTTGCCGTTTGGTCGATTTTTTGGTCAATATTTTGATTTTCATTTTTTGATTCCAATCGATAGTACTGATCCTTACGAGTCCAAAATTGTAAAAAATTCCAAAATCAGAAATTATTTGGCCGAGATATTAAAAAAAATCATCAAAAAGATTTGATTTTCGAAACGACCCCGATTTTGACTAAAAACGTGATGTAACTTCTTGCCATTTGGTCGATTTTGGTCAATATTTTGCTTTTCATTTTTTTGATTCCAATCGATAGTACTGATCCTTACGAGTCCAAAATTGTAAAAAATTCCAAAATCGGACATTATTTGGCCGTGATATCTAAAAAAAACATCAACAAAGTTTTGATTTTCGAACCGACCCCGATTTTGACTACAAACGTGATGTAACCCCTTGTCATTTGCTCGATTTTGGTCAATATTTTGATTTTCATTTTTTGCCAATCGATAGTACTGATCCTTATGAGTCCCAAATGGTATAAAATTCCAAATTTGAACATTTCCCGGCCGAGAAATTTAAAAAAAAATCATCAAAAAAGGTTGGCTTTACAAACGAATCGTTTTTGGCCAACAAATTTTTTAACCCATCGATTTTTTAAATGTTTCATTGGTAGTTGATAGTAGGGATACGTAAGAATTCGAACAGGTATTAAATTCCAAAATTGGACATTTGTCGGACGAGATATTAAAAAAATCATCAAAAGTTTTGATTTCCGAACCGACCCCGATTATGACAAAAACGTGATGTAACTTCTTGCCATTTGGTCGATTTTGGTCAATATTTTGATTTTCATTTTTTTGGATTCCAATCGATAGTACTGATCCTTACGAGTCCATAATTGTATAAAATTCCAAAATCGGACATTATTTGGCCGTGATATCTAAAAAATACATCAAAAAAGTTTTGATTTTCGAACCGACCCCGATTTTGACTAGAAACGTGATGTAACCCCTTGTCATTTGGTCGATTTTGGTCAATATTTTGATTTTCATTTTTTTGCCAATCGATAGTACTGATCCTTACGAGTCAAAAATTGTAAAAATTCCAAAATCGGAAATTATTTGGCCGAGATATTAAAAAAATCATCAAAAAGATTTGATTTTCGAAACGACCCCGATTTTGACTAAAAACGTGATGTAACTTCTTGCCATTTGGTCGATTTTGGTCAATATTTTGCTTTTCATTTTTTTGATTCCAATCGATAGTACTGATCCTTAAGAGTCCAAAATTGTAAAAAATTCCAAAATCGGACATTATTTGGCCGTGATATTAAAAAAATCATCATAAAGATTTGATTTTCGTACCGACCCCGATTTTGACTAAAAACGTGATGAAACTCCTTGCCGTTTGGTCGATTTTGGTCAATATTTGTATTTTCATTTTTTTGATTCCAATCGATAGTACTGATCCTTACGAGTCCAAAATTGTAAAAAATTCCAAAATCGGACATTATTTGGCCGTGATATCTAAAAAAACATCAACAAAGTTTTGATTTTCGAACCGACCCCGATTTTGACTACAAACGTGATGTAACCCCTTGTCATTTGGTCGATTTTGGTCAATATTTTGATTTTCATTTTTTTGCCAATCGATAGTACTGATCCTTATGAGTCCCAAATGGTATAAAATTCCAAATTTGAACATTTCCCGGCCGAGAAATTTAAAAAAAATCATCAAAAAGGTTGGCTTTACAAACGAATCGTTTTTAGCCAACAAATTTTTTTAACCCATCGATTTTTTAAATGTTTCATTGGTAGTTGATAGTAGGGATACGTAAGAATTCGAACAGGTATTAAATTCCAAAATTGGACATTTGTCGGACGAGATATTAAAAAAAAATCATCAAAAAGTTTTGATTTTCGAACCGACCCCGATTATGACAAAAAACGTGATGTAACTCCTTGCCATTTGGTCGATTTTGGTCAATATTTTGATTTTCATTTTTTTTGGATTCCAATCGATAGTACTGATCCTTACGAGTCCATAATTGTATAAAATTCCAAAATCGGACATTATTTGGCCGTGATATCTAAAAAAATACATCAAAAAGTTTTGATTTTCGAACCGACCCCGATTTTGACTAGAAACGTGATGTAACCCCTTGTCATTTGGTCGATTTTGGTCAATATTTTGATTTTCATTTTTTGCCAATCGATAGTACTGATCCTTACGAGTCAAAAATTGTAAAAAATTCCAAAATCGGAAATTATTTGGCCGAGATATTAAAAAAAATCATCAAAAAGATTTGATTTTCGAAACGACCCCGATTTTGACTAAAAACGTGATGTAACTTCTTGCCATTTGGTCGATTTTGGTCAATATTTTGCTTTTCATTTTTTTGATTCCAATCGATAGTACTGATCCTTACGAGTCCAAAATTGTAAAAATTCCAAAATCAGACATTATTTGGCCGAGATATTAAAAAAAAATCATCAAAAAGTTTTGATTTTCGAACCGACCCCGATTTTGACTAAAAACGTGATGTAACTCCTTGCCATTCGTTCGATTTTGGTCAATATTTTGCTTTTATTTTTTTTTGATTCCAATCGATAGTACTGATCCTTACGAGTCCAAAATTGTAAAAAATTCCAAAATCAGACATTATTTTGCCGAGATATTAAAAAAAAATCATCAAAAAGTTTTGATTTTCGAACCGACCCCGATTTTGACTAAAAACGTGATGTAACTCCTTGCCATTCGTTCGATTTTGGTCAATATTTTGCTTTTAATTTTTTTTTGATTCCAATCGATAGTACTGATCCTTACGAGTCCAAAATTGTAAAAAATTCTAAAATCACACATTATTTGGCCGAGATATTAAAAAAAAAATCATCAAAAAGTTTTGATTTTCGAACCGACCCCGATTTTGACTGAAAACGTGATGTAACTCCTTGCCGTTTGGTCGATTTTGGTCAATATTTTGTTTTTCATTTTTTTGATTCCAATCGATAGTACTGATCCTTACGAGTCCCAAATGGTATAAAATTCCAAATTTCAACATTTCCCGGCCGAGAAATTTAAAAAAATCATCAAAAAAGGTTGGCTTTACAAACGAATCGTTTTTGGCCAACAAATTTTTTAACCCATCGATTTTTTAGATGTTTCATTGGTAGTTGATAGTAGGGATACGTAAGAATTCGAACAGGTATTAAATTCCAAAATTGGACATTTGTCGGTCGAGATATTAAAAAAAATCATCAAAAAGATTTGATTTTCGAACCGACCCCGATTATGACAAAAAACGTGATGTAACTCCTTGCCATTTGGTCGATTTTGGTCAATATTTTTATTTTCATTTTTTTGGATTCCAATCGATAGTACTGATCCTTACGAGTCCAAAATTGTATAAAATTCCAAAATCGGACATTATTTGGCCGTGATATCTAAAAAATACATCAAAAAAGTTTTGATTTTCGAACCGACCCCGATTTTGACTAGAAACGTGATGTAACCCCTTGTCATTTGGTCGATTTTGGTCAATATTTTGATTTTCATTTTTTTGCCAATCGATAGTACTGATCCTTACGAGTCCCAAATGGTATAAAATTCCAAATTTGAACATTTCCCGGCCGAGAAATTTAAAAAAATCATCAAAAAAAGGTTGGTAGTTGATAGTAGGGATACGTAAGAATTCGAACAGGTATTAAATTCCAAAATTGGACATTTGTCGGACGAGATATTAAAAAAATCATCAAAAAGTTTTGATTTTCGAAACGACCCCGATTTTGACTAAAAACGTGATGTAACTTCTTGCCATTTGGTCGATTTTGGTCAATATTTTGCTTTTAATTTTTTTGATTCCAATCGATAGTACTGATCCTTACGAGTCCAAAATTGTAAAAAATTCCAATATCAGACATTATTTGGCCGAGATATTAAAAAAAAATCATCAAAAAGATTTGATTTTCGTACCGACCCCGATTTTGACTAAAAACGTGATGAAACTCCTTGCCGTTTGGTCGATTTTGGTCAATATTTTGATTTTCATTTTTTTGATTCCAATCGATAGTACTGATCCTTACGAGTCCAAAATTGTAAAAAATTCCAAAATCGGACATTATTTGGCCGTGATATCTAAAAAAACATCAACAAAGTTTTGATTTTCGAAACGACCCCGATTTTGACTAAAAACGTGATGTAACTTCTTGCCATTTGGTCGATTTTGGTCAATATTTTGCTTTTAATTTTTTTGATTCCAATCGATAGTACTGATCCTTACGAGTCCAAAATTGTAAAAAATTCCAAAATCAGAAATTATTTGGCCGAGATATTAAAAAAAAATCATCAAAAAGATTTGATTTTCGTACCGACCCCGATTTTGACTAAAAACGTGATGAAACTCCTTGCCATTTGGTCGATTTTGGTCAATATTTTGCTTTTCATTTTTTTTTTTCCAATGTAACTCCTTGCCATTTGTTCGATTTTGGTCAATATTTTGCTTTTAATTTTTTTGATTCCAATCGATAGTACTGATCCTTACGAGTCCAAAATTGTAAAAATTCCAAAATCGAAAATTATTTGGCCGAGATATTAAAAAAAAATCATCAAAAAGATTTGATTTTCGAAACGACCCCGATTTTGACTAAAAACGTGATGTAACTTCTTGCCATTTGGTCGATTTTGGTCAATATTTTGCTTTTAATTTTTTTTGATTCCAATCGATAGTACTGATCCTTACGAGTCCAAAAAAGATTTGATTTTCGAAACGACCCCGATTTTGACTAAAAACGTGATGTAACTTCTTGCCATTTGGTCGATTTTGGTCAATATTTTGCTTTTAATTTTTTTGATTCCAATCGATAGTACTGATCCTTACGAGTCCAAAATTGTAAAAAATTCCAAAATCGGACATTATTTGGCCGTGATATTAAAAAAATCATCAAAAAGATTTGATTTTCGTACCGACCCCGATTTTGACTAAAAACGTGATGAAACTCCTTGCCGTTTGGTCGATTTTTGGTCAATATTTTGATTTTAATTTTTTTGATTCCAATCGATAGTACTGATCCTTACGAGTCCAAAATTGTAAAAAATTCCAAAATCGGACATTATTTGGCCGTGATATCTAAAAAAACATCAACAAAGTTTTGATTTTCGAACCGACTCCGATTTTGACTACAAACGTGATGTAACCCCTTGTCATTTGGTCGATTTTTTGCATTTCATTTTTTTGCCAATCGATAGTACTGATCCTTTCGAGTCCAAAATGGTATAAAATTCCAAAATCAGACATTATTTGGCCGATATTAAAAAAAAATCATCAAAAAGTTTTGATTTTCGAAACGACCCCGATTTTGACTAAAAACGTGATGTAACTTCTTGCCATTTGGTCGATTTTGGTCAATATTTTGCTTTTAATTTTTTCGATTCCAATCGATAGTACTGATCCTTACGAGTCCAAAATTGTAAAAAATTCCAAAATCAGACATTATTTGGCCGAGATATAAAAAAAATCATCAAAAAGTTTTGATTTTCGAACCGACCCTGATTTTGACTAAAAACGTGATGTAACTCCTTGCCGTTTGGTCGATTTTGGTCAATATTTTGATTTTAATTTTTTTGATTCTAATCGATAGTACTGATCCTTACGAGTCCAAAATTGTAAAAAATTCCAAAATCAGACATTATTTGGCCGAGATATTAAAAAAAATCATCAAAAAGATTTGATTTTCGAACCGACCCCGATGTTGACTAAAAACGTGATGTAACTCCTTGCCATTCATTCGATTTTGGGCAATATTTTGCTTTTAATTCTTTTTTAATTCCAATCGATAGTACTGATCCATACGAGTCCAAAATTGTAAAAAATTCAAAAAATCGGAAATTATTTGGCCGAGATATTAAAAAAAAATCATCAAAAAGATTTGATTTTCGAAACGACCCCGATTTTGACTAAAAACGTGATGTAACTTCTTGCCATTTGGTCGATTTTGGTCAATATTTTGCTTTTAATTTTTTTTGATTCCAATCGATAGTACTGATCCTTACGAGTCCAAAAAAAGATTTGATTTTCGAAACGACCCCGATTTTGACTAAAAACGTGATGTAACTTCTTGCCATTTGGTCGATTTTGGTCAATATTTTGCTTTTAATTTTTTTTGATTCCAATCGATAGTACTGATCCTTACGAGTCCAAAATTGTAAAAAATTCCAAAATCGGACATTATTTGGCCGTGATATTAAAAAAAAATCATCAAAAAGATTTGATTTTCGAACCGACCCCGATGTTGACTAAAAACGTGATGTAACTCCTTGCCATTCATTCGATTTTGGGCAATATTTTGCTTTTAATTTTTTTAATTCCAATCGATAGTACTGATCCTTACGAGTCCAAAATTGTAAAAAATTCCAAAATCAGACATTATTTGGCCGAGATATTAAAAAAAATCATCAAAAAGTTTTGATTTTCGAAACGACCCCGATTTTGACTAAAAACGTGATGTAACTTCTTGCCATTTGGTCGATTTTGGTCAATATTTTGCTTTTAATTTTTTTGATTCCAATCGATAGTACTGATCCTTACGAGTCCAAAATTGTATAAAATTCCAAAATCAGACATTATTTGGCCGAGATATTAAAAAAAAATCATCAAAAAGTTTTGATTTTCGAAACGACCCCGATTTTGACTAAAAACGTGATGTAACTTCTTGTCATTTGGTCGATTTTGGTCAATATTTTGCTTTTAATTTTTTTAATTCCAATCGATAGTACTGATCCTTACGAGTCCAAAATTGTAAAAATTCCAAAATCAGACATTATTTGGCCGAGATATTAAAAAAAATCATCAAAAGTTTTGATTTTCGAACCGACCCCGATTTTGACTAAAAACGTGATGTAACTCCTTGCCGTTTGGTCGATTTTGGTCAATATTTTGATTTTCATTTTTTTGATTCCAATCGATAGTACTGATCCTTACGAGTCCAAAATTGTAAAAAATTCCAAAATCGGAAATTATTTGGCCGAGATATTAAAAAAAAATCATCAAAAAGATTTGATTTTCGAAACGACCCCGATTTTGACTAAAAACGTGATGTAACTTCTTGCCATTTGGTCGATTTTGGTCAATATTTTGCTTTTAATTTTTTTGATTCCAATCGATAGTACTGATCCTTACGAGTCCAAAAAGAGATTTGATTTTCGAAACGACCCCGATTTTGACTAAAAACGTGATGTAACTTCTTGCCATTTGGTCGATTATGGTCAATATTTTGCTTTTAATTTTTTTGATTCCAATCGATAGTACTGATCCTTACGAGTCCAAAATTGTAAAAAATTCCAAAATCGGACATTATTTGGCCGTGATATTAAAAAAAAATCATCAAAAAGATTTGATTTTCGTACCGACCCCGATTTTGACTAAAAACGTGATGAAACTCCTTGCCGTTTGGTCGATTTTGGTCAATATTTTGATTTTCATTTTTTTGATTCCAATCGATAGTACTGATCCTTACGAGTCCAAAATTGTAAAAAATTCCAAAATCGGACATTATTTGGCCGTGATATCTAAAAAAACATCAACAAAGTTTTGATTTTCGAACCGACTCCGATTTTGACTACAAACGTGATGTAACCACTTGTCATTTGGTCGATTTTTTGCTTTTCATTTTTTTGCCAATCGATAGTACAGATCCTTTCGAGTCCAAAATGGTATAAAATTCCAAAAATCAGACATTATTTGGCCGAGATATTAAAAAAAAATCATCAAAAAGTTTTGATTTTCGAAACGACCCCGATTTTGACTAAAAACGTGATGTAACTTCTTGCCATTTGGTCGATTTTGGTCAATATTTTGCTTTTAATTTTTTCGATTCCAATCGATAGTACTGATCCTTACGAGTCCAAAATTGTAAAAAATTCCAAAATCAGACATTATTTGGCCGAGATATAAAAAAAAAATCATCAAAAAGTTTTGATTTTCGAACCGACCCCGATTTTGACTAAAAACGTGATGTAACTCCTTGCCGTTTGGTCGATTTTGGTCAATATTTTGATTTTCATTTTTTTGATTCTAATCGATAGTACTGATCCTTACGAGTCCAAAATTGTAAAAAATTCCAAAATCAGACATTATTTGGCCGAGATATTAAAAAAAAATCATCAAAAAGATTTGATTTTCGAACCGACCCCGATGTTGACTAAAAACGTGATGTAACTCCTTGCCATTCGTTCGATTTTGGGCAATATTTTGCTTTTAATTTTTTTAATTCCAATCGATAGTACTGATCCTTACGAGTCCAAAATTGTAAAAAATTCCAAAATCAGACATTATTTGGCCGAGATATTAAAAAAAATCATCAAAAAGTTTTGATTTTCGAAACGACCCCGATTTTGATTAAAAACGTGATGTAACTTCTTGCCATTTGGTCGATTTTGGTCAATATTTTGCTTTTAATTTTTTTGATTCCAATCGATAGTACTGATCCTTACGAGTCCAAAATGGTATAAAATTCCAAAATCAGACATTATTTGGCCGAGATATTAAAAAAATCATCAAAAGTTTTGATTTTCGAAAACGACCCCGATTTTGACTAAAAACGTGATGTAACTTCTTGCCATTTGGTCGATTTTGGTCAATATTTTGCTTTTTAATTTTTTTAATTCCAATCGATAGTACTGATCCTTACGAGTCCAAAATTGTAAAAAATTCCAAAATCAGACATTATTTGGCCGAGATATTAAAAGAAAATCATCAAAAAGTTTTGATTTTCGAACCGACCTCGATTTTGACTAAAAACGTGATGTAACTCCTTGCCGTTTGGTCGATTTTTGGTCAATATTTTGATTTTCATTTTTTTGATTCCAATCGATAGTACTGATCCTTACGAGTCCAAAATTGTAAAAAATTCAAAAAATCGGAAATTATTTGGCCGAGATATTAAAAAAAAATCATCAAAAAGATTTGATTTTCGAAACGACCCCGATTTTGACTAAAAACGTGATGTAACTTCTTGCCATTTGGTCGATTTTGGTCAATATTTTGCTTTTAATTTTTTGATTCCAATCGATAGTACTGATCCTTACGAGTCCAAAATTGTAAAAAAATTCCAAAATCAGACATTATTTGGCCGAGATATTAAAAAAAATCATCAAAAAGATTTGATTTTCGAAACGACCCCGATTTTGACTAAAAACGTGATGTCACTTCTTGCCATTTGGTCGATTTTGGTCAATATTTTGCTTTTCATTTTTTTGATTCCAATCGATAGTACTGATCCTTACGAGTCAAAAATTGTAAAAAATTCCAAAATCGGAAATTATTTGGCCGAGATATTAAAAAAATCATCAAAAAGATTTGATTTTCGAAACGACCCCGATTTTGACTAAAAACGTGATGTAACTCCTTGCCATTTGGTCGATTTTGGTCAATATTTTGCTTTTTAATTTTTTTGATTCCAATCGATAGTACTGATCCTTACGAGTCCAAAATTGTAAAAATTCCAAAATCGGAAATTATTTGGCCGTGATATCTAAAAAATACATCAAAAAAGTTTTGATTTTCGAACCGACCCCGATTTTGACTAGAAACGTGATGTAACCCCTTGCCATTGGGTCGATTTTGGTCAATATTTTAATTTACATTTTTTTACTCCTATCGATAGTACTGATCCTTACGAGTCCAAAATTGTATAAAATTCCAAAATCGGACATTATTTGGCCGTGATATCTAAAAAATACATCAAAAAAGTTTTGATTTTCGAACCGACCCCGATTTTGACTAGAAACGTGATGTAGCCCCTTGTCATTTGGTCGATTTTGGTCAATATTTTGATTTTCATTTTTTTGCCAATCGATAGTACTGATCCTTACGAGTCAAAAATTGTAAAAAATTCCAAAATCGGAAATTATTTGGCCGAGATATTAAAAAAAAATCATCAAAAAGAATTGATTTTCGAAACGACCCCGATTTTGACAAAAAACGTGATGTAACCCCTTGCCATTTGGTCGATTTTGGTCAATATTTTGCTTTTAATTTTTTTGATTCCAATCGATAGTACTGATCCTTTCGAGTCCAAAATTGTAAAAAATTCCAAAATCGGACATTATTTGGCCGTGATATTAAAAAAATCATCAAAAAGATTTGATTTTCGTACCGACCCCGATTTTGACTAAAAACGTGATGAAACTCCTTGCCGTTTGGTCGATTTTGGTCAATATTTTGATTTTCATTTTTTGATTCCAATCGATAGTACTGATCCTTACGAGTCCAAAATTGTAAAAAATTCCAAAATCGGACATTATTTGGCCGTGATATCTAAAAAAACATCAACAAAAGTTTTGATTTTCGAAACGACCCCGATTTTGACTAAAAACGTGATGTAACTTCTTGCCATTTGGTCGATTTTGGTCAATATTTTGCTTTTAATTTTTTTGATTCCAATCGATAGTACTGATCCTTTCGAGTCCAAAATTGTAAAAATTCCAAAATCAGAAATTATTTGGCCGAGATATTAAAAAAATCATCAAAAGATTTGATTTTCGTACCGACCCTGATTTTGACTAAAAACGTGATGAAACTCCTTGCCATTTGGTCGATTTTTGGTCAATATTTTGCTTTTCATTTTTTTTTTTCCAATGTAACTCCTTGCCATTTGTTCGATTTTGGTCAATATTTTGCTTTTAATTTTTTGATTCCAATCGATAGTACTGATCCTTACGAGTCCAAAATTGTAAAAATTCCAAAATCGGAAATTATTTGGCCGAGATATTAAAAAAAATCATCAAAAAGATTTGATTTTCGAAACGACCCCGATTTTGACTAAAAACGTGATGTAACTTCTTGCCATTTGGTCGATTTTGGTCAATATTTTGCTTTTAATTTTTTTGATTCCAATCGATAGTACTGATCCTTACGAGTCCAAAAAAAGATTTGATTTTCGAAACGACCCCGATTTTGACTAAAAACGTGATGTAACTTCTTGCCATTTGGTCGATTTTGGTCAATATTTTGCTTTTAATTTTTTTGATTCCAATCGATAGTACTGATCCTTACGAGTCCAAAATTGTAAAAAATTCCAAAATCGGACATTATTTGGCCGTGATATTAAAAAAAATCATCAAAAAGATTTGATTTTCGTACCGACCCCGATTTTGACTAAAAACGTGATGAAACTCCTTGCCGTTTGGTCGATTTTGGTCAATATTTTGATTTTAATTTTTTTGATTCCAATCGATAGTACTGATCCTTACGAGTCCAAAATTGTAAAAAATTCCAAAATCGGACATTATTTGGCCGTGATATCTAAAAAAACATCAACAAAGTTTTGATTTTCGAACCGACTCCGATTTTGACTACAAACGTGATGTAACCCCTTTGTCATTTGGTCGATTTTTTGCATTTCATTTTTTTGCCAATCGATAGTACTGATCCTTTCGAGTCCAAAATGGTATAAAATTCCAAAATCAGACATTATTTGGCCGATATTAAAAAAATCATCAAAAAGTTTTGATTTTCGAAACGACCCCGATTTTGACTAAAAACGTGATGTAACTTCTTGCCATTTGGTCGATTTTGGTCAATATTTTGCTTTTTAATTTTTTTGATTCCAATCGATAGTACTGATCCTTACGAGTCCAAAATTGTATAAAATTCCAAAATCAGACATTATTTGGCCGAGATATTAAAAAAATCATCAAAAAGTTTTGATTTTCGAAACGACCCCGATTTTGACTAAAAACGTGATGTAACTTCTTGTCATTTGGTCGATTTTGGTCAATATTTTGCTTTTAATTTTTTTAATTCCAATCGATAGTACTGATCCTTACGAGTCCAAAATTGTAAAAATTCCAAAATCAGACATTATTTGGCCGAGATATTAAAAAAAATCATCAAAAGTTTTGATTTTCGAACCGACCCCGATTTTGACTAAAAACGTGATGTAACTCCTTGCCGTTTGGTCGATTTTTGGTCAATATTTTGATTTTCATTTTTTTGATTCCAATCGATAGTACTGATCCTTACGAGTCCAAAATTGTAAAAAATTCAAAAAATCGGAAATTATTTGGCCGAGATATTAAAAAAATCATCAAAAAGATTTGATTTTCGAAACGACCCCGATTTTGACTAAAAACGTGATGTAACTTCTTGCCATTTGGTCGATTTTGGTCAATATTTTGCTTTTAATTTTTTTTGATTCCAATCGATAGTACTGATCCTTACGAGTCCAAAAAAGATTTGATTTTCGAAACGACCCCGATTTTGACTAAAAACGTGATGTAACTTCTTGCCATTTGGTCGATTATGGTCAATATTTTGCTTTTAATTTTTTTGATTCCAATCGATAGTACTGATCCTTACGAGTCCAAAATTGTAAAAAAATTCCAAAATCGGACATTATTTGGCCGTGATATTAAAAAAATCATCAAAAAGATTTGATTTTCGTACCGACCCCGATTTTGACTAAAAACGTGATGAAACTCCTTGCCGTTTGGTCGATTTTGGTCAATATTTTGATTTTCATTTTTTTGATTCCAATCGATAGTACTGATCCTTACGAGTCCAAAATTGTAAAAATTCCAAAATCGGACATTATTTGGCCGTGATATCTAAAAAACATCAACAAAGTTTTGATTTTCGAACCGACTCCGATTTTGACTACAAACGTGATGTAACCACTTGTCATTTGGTCGATTTTTTGCTTTTCATTTTTTTGCCAATCGATAGTACAGATCCTTTCGAGTCCAAAATGGTATAAAATTCCAAAATCAGACATTATTTGGCCGAGATATTAAAAAAATCATCAAAAAGTTTTGATTTTCGAAACGACCCCGATTTTGACTAAAAACGTGATGTAACTTCTTGCCATTTGGTCGATTTTGGTCAATATTTTGCTTTTAATTTTTTCGATTCCAATCGATAGTACTGATCCTTACGAGTCCAAAATTGTAAAAAATTCCAAAATCAGACATTATTTGGCCGAGATATAAAAAAAATCATCAAAAAGTTTTGATTTTCGAACCGACCCCGATTTTGACTAAAAAACGTGATGTAACTCCTTGCCGTTTGGTCGATTTTGGTCAATATTTTGATTTTCATTTTTTTGATTCTAATCGATAGTACTGATCCTTACGAGTCCAAAATTGTAAAAAATTCCAAAATCAGACATTATTTGGCCGAGATATTAAAAAAAATCATCAAAAAGATTTGATTTTCGAACCGACCCCGATGTTGACTAAAAACGTGATGTAACTCCTTGCCATTCATTCGATTTTGGGCAATATTTTGCTTTTAATTTTTTTAATTCCAATCGATAGTACTGATCCTTACGAGTCCAAAATTGTAAAAAATTCCAAAATCAGACATTATTTGGCCGAGATATTAAAAAAATCATCAAAAAGTTTTGATTTTCGAAACGACCCCGATTTTGATTAAAAACGTGATGTAACTTCTTGCCATTTGGTCGATTTTGGTCAATATTTTGCTTTTAATTTTTTTGATTCCAATCGATAGTACTGATCCTTACGAGTCCAAAATGGTATAAAATTCCAAAATCAGACATTATTTGGCCGAGATATTAAAAAAAAATCATCAAAAAGTTTTGATTTTCGAAACGACCCCGATTTTGACTAAAAACGTGATGTAACTTCTTGCCATTTGGTCGATTTTGGTCAATATTTTGCTTTTAATTTTTTTAATTCCAATCGATAGTACTGATCCTTACGAGTCCAAAATTGTAAAAAATTCCAAAATCAGACATTATTTGGCCGAGATATTAAAAGAAAATCATCAAAAAGTTTTGATTTTCGAACCGACCCCGATTTTGACTAAAAACGTGATGTAACTCCTTGCCGTTTGGTCGATTTTGGTCAATATTTTGATTTTCATTTTTTTGATTCCAATCGATAGTACTGATCCTTACGAGTCCAAAATTGTAAAAAATTCAAAAAATCGGAAATTATTTGGCCGAGATATTAAAAAAAATCATCAAAAGATTTGATTTTCGAAACGACCCCGATTTTGACTAAAAACGTGATGTAACTTCTTGCCATTTGGTCGATTTTGGTCAATATTTTGCTTTTAATTTTTTTGATTCCAATCGATAGTACTGATCCTTACGAGTCCAAAATTGTAAAAATTCCAAAATCAGACATTATTTGGCCGAGATATTAAAAAAAATCATCAAAAGATTTGATTTTCGAAACGACCCCGATTTTGACTAAAAACGTGATGTCACTTCTTGCCATTTGGTCGATTTTGGTCAATATTTTGCTTTTCATTTTTTTGATTCCAATCGATAGTACTGATCCTTACGAGTCAAAAATTGTAAAAAATTCCAAAATCGGAAATTATTTGGCCGAGATATTAAAAAAAAATCATCAAAAAGATTTGATTTTCGAAACGACCCCGATTTTGACTAAAAACGTGATGTAACTCCTTGCCATTTGGTCGATTTTGGTCAATATTTTGCTTTTAATTTTTTTTGATTCCAATCGATAGTACTGATCCTTACGAGTCCAAAATTGTAAAAAATTCCAAAATCGGAAATTATTTGGCCGTGATATCTAAAAAATACATCAAAAAAGTTTTGATTTTCGAACCGACCCCGATTTTGACTAGAAACGTGATGTAACCCCTTGCCATTGGGTCGATTTTGGTCAATATTTTAATTTACATTTTTTTACTCCTATCGATAGTACTGATCCTTACGAGTCCAAAATTGTATAAAATTCCAAAATCGGACATTATTTGGCCGTGATATCTAAAAAATACATCAAAAAGTTTTGATTTTCGAACCGACCCCGATTTTGACTAGAAACGTGATGTAGCCCCTTGTCATTTGGTCGATTTTGGTCAATATTTTGATTTTCATTTTTTTGCCAATCGATAGTACTGATCCTTACGAGTCAAAAATTGTAAAAAATTCCAAAATCGGAAATTATTTGGCCGAGATATTAAAAAAAAATCATCAAAAAAGAATTGATTTTCGAAACGACCCCGATTTTGACAAAAACGTGATGTAACCCCTTGCCATTTGGTCGATTTTGGTCAATATTTTGCTTTTAATTTTTTTTGATTCCAATCGATAGTACTGATCCTTTCGAGTCCAAAATTGTAAAAAATTCCAAAATCGGACATTATTTGGCCGTGATATTAAAAAAAAATCATCAAAAAAGATTTGATTTTCGTACCGACCCCGATTTTGACTAAAAACGTGATGAAACTCCTTGCCGTTTGGTCGATTTTGGTCAATATTTGTATTTTCATTTTTTGATTCCAATCGATAGTACTGATCCTTACGAGTCCAAAATTGTAAAAAATTCCAAAATCGGACATTATTTGGCCGTGATATCTAAAAAAACATCAACAAAGTTTTGATTTTCGAACCGACCCCGATTTTAACTACAAACGTGATGTAACCCCTTGTCATTTGGTCGATTTTGGTCAATATTTTGATTTTCAGTTTTTTGCCAATCGATAGTACTGATCCTTACGAGTCCCAAATGGTATAAAATTCCAAATTTGAACATTTCCCGGCCGAGAAATTTAAAAAAATCATCAAAAAGGTTGGCTTTACAAACGAATCGTTTTTGGCCAACAAATTTTTTAACCCATCGATTTTTTAAATGTTTCAATGGCAGTTGTTAGTAGGGATACGTAAGAATTCGAACAGGTATTAAATTCCAAAATTGGACATTTGTCGGACGAGATATTAAAAAAAATCATCAAAAAAGTTTTGATTTTCGAACCTACCCCGATTTTGACTAAAAACGTGAAGTAACCCCTTGCCATTGGGTCGATTTTGGTCAATATTTTAATTTACATTTTTACTCCAATCGATAGTACTGATCCTTACGAGTCCAAAATTGTATAAAATTCCAAAATCGGACATTATTTGGCCGTGATATTTAAAAAAAATCGTCAAAAAAGTTTTGATTTTCGAACCGACCCCGATTATGACAAAAAACGTGATGTAACTCCTTGCCATTTGGTCGATTTTGGTCAATATTTTACTTTTCATTTTTTTGCCAATCGATAGTACTGATCCTTACGAGTCCCAAATGGTATAAAATTCCAAAATCGAAAATTATTTGGCCGAGATATTAAAAAAAATCATCAAAAAAGTTTTGATTTTCGAACCGACCCCGATTTTGACTAAAAACGTGAAGTAACCCCTTGCCATTTGGTCGATTTTGGTCAATATTTTGCTTTTCATTTTTTTTTTCCAATCGATGGTACTGATCCTTACGAGTCCAAAATTGTTTAAAATTCAAAATCGGACATTATTTGGCCGAGATATTAAAAAAAATCGTCAAAAAGTTTTGATTTTCGAACCGACCCCGATTTTGACTAAAAACGTGAAGTAACCTTTTTGCCATTTGGTCGATTTTGGTCAATATTTTACTTTTCATTTTTTTGCCAATCGATAGTACTGATCCTTACGAGTCCCAAATGGTATAAAATTCCAAATTTGAACATTTCCCGGCCGAGAAAATTATTTTTTTTTTTTTTTTTTTTGATTCCAATGTAACTCCTTGTCATTTGGTCGATTTTTGGTCAATATTTTGATTTTCAGTTTTTTGCCAATCGATAGTACTGATCCTTACGAGTCCCAAATGGTATAAAATTCCAAATTTGAACATTTCCGGCCGAGAAATTTAAAAAATCATCAAAAAGGTTGGCTTTACAAACGAATCGTTTTTGGCCAACAAATTTTTTAACCCATCGATTTTTTAAATGTTTCAATGGCAGTTGATAGTAGGGATACGTAAGAATTCGAACAGGTATTAAATTCCAAAATTGGACATTTGTCGGACGAGATATTAAAAAAAAATCATCAAAAAAGTTTTGATTTTCGAACCGACCCCGATTTTGACTAAAAACGTGATGTAACTCCTTGCCATTTGGTCGATTTTGGTCAATATTTTGCTTTTTCATTTTTTTGCCAATCGATAGTACTGATCCTTACGAGTCCTAAATTGTATAAAATTCCAAAATCGGACATTTTTTGGCCGTGATATCTAAAAAAACATCAACAAAGTTTTGATTTTCGAACCGACCCCGATTTTGACTAAAACGTGATGTAACTCCTTGCCATTTGGTCGATTTTGGTCAATATTTTGCTCTTCATTTTTTTGCCAATCGATAGTACTGATCCTTACTAGTCCTAAATTGTATAAAAATTCCAAAATCGGACATTATTTGGCCGTGATATCTAAAAAAACATCAAAAAGTTTTGATTTTCGAACCGACCCCGATTTTGACTAAAAACGTGATGTAACTCCTTGCCACTTGGTCGATTTTGGTCAATATTTTGCTTTACATTTTTTTTTGATTCCAATCGATTGTAACCATCCTTACGAGTCCAAAATTGTATAAAATTCCAAAATCGGACATTATTTGGCCGAGATATTTAAAACAATCATCAAATAGTTTTGATATTCGGAACCGACTAAAACGTGATGTAACCCCTTGGCATATGGTCGATTTTGATCAATATTTTAATTTTCATTGTTTTCTTCCAATCGATAGTACTGATCCCACGACTCCAAAATTGTAAAAATTCCTAAATCAAACATTATTTGGCCGAGATATTAAAAAAAAATCATCAAAAGTTTTGATTTTCGAACCAACCCCGATTTTGACTAAAAACGTGATGTAACCCCTTGCCATTTGGTCGATTTTGGTCAATATTTTGCTTTACATTTTTTTTGATTCCAATCGATTGTAACCATCCTTACGAGTCTAAAATTGTATAAAATTCCAAAAATCGGACATTATTTGCCGAGATATTTAAAACAATCATCAAATAGTTTTGATATTCGAACCGACTAAAAACGTGATGTAACCCCTTGGCATATGGTCGATTTGATGAATATTTTAATTTTCATTGTTTTTCCTTCAATCGATAGTACTGATCCTTACGACTCCAAAATTGCAAAAATTCCTAAATCAAACATTACCGAATATTAAAAAAATCAAAAGTTTTGATTTTCGAACCAACCCCGATTTTGACTAAACGTGATGTAACCCCTTGTCATTTGGTCGATTTTGGTCAATATTTTGATTTTCATTTTTTTGCCAATCGATAGTACTGATATTTACGA
>JAEIGF010000587.1:0-5000 GCA_018903485.1 Drosophila littoralis | reverse complement strand
GCTCTATAGCAAACTACAGCTTCTTTTGGCATGCTGTTGCTACCTAAATATCCGCGGTTCTCGGTCTGCTGCTTCCTGACTTTTCGAGTTACTTATTGTTCGCGAAGGTGCTGGCAGCGTCCCACTTTTGTGCGGTCTCTATAATGCTCGTGACCAGTCGTGTTGGTCTGCCCTTATGCTTTCTTTTTCTTGTAAAAATCCTCCTTTTTGTGTTTGTGTGTGTGTGTGTGTGTATGTGTGTGTGTGTGTGTGTGTGTATGTGTGTGTGTGTGTGTGTGTGTGTGTGTGTGTGTGTGTGTGTGTGTGTGTGTGTGTGTGTGTGTGTGTGTGTGTGTGGTGTGTGTGTGTGTGTGTGTGTGTGTGTGTGTGTGTGTGTGTGTGTGTGTGTGTGTGTGTGTGTGTGTGTGTGTGTGTGTGTGTGTGTGTGTGTGTGTGTGTGTGTGTGTGTCGTGTGTTTTTTTTTTTTTTTTTTATTTATTTTTTTTATGCTTAGTTATTTAGCTTAGGTTATAGTTGGGGGTGTTTAGGTAGCGGGGATTGCCAGCCGCGAAACATTGCTTCACAGGCGTGTTGTTGCTACCTAAATATCCGCGGTTCTCTGTCTGCTGCGCTCAACTCTCCTGAGTTCTCGCATTACTTCTGCTGCGAAGGTGTCCCACTGGCGTCTCCCTTTGTGCGGTCTCTATAATGCTCGTGACCAGGTTGTCCACCGTGATAGGTCTGCCCATGATGCCTTCCAGTTCCTGTGAAACGTCCAAACTGTGTGTATGTGTGTGTGTGTGTATGTGTGTGTGTGTGTGTGTGTGTGTGTGTGTGTTTTTTTTTTTTTATTCTGTTTATTTTGTAATGTTAGTGTATATATAACAGTTTTGAAATGATTGCAGTAGCACGTCAGTGCTGGTTGGCTTGGATATTAATAATGATTTTATTCAGTTTTAATAATGTGCGCTTAGCCTATGGATATACATATATACTTATGCTGTTATTCGTTAACAGCTACAAAGAGGGGGAGAGTGAGTAGCCCGCATATGCCTGTATTAGTGAGCATATATATTGCCCACGGAATGCGCTCAGACGGAGCGTGGGTATAGGAGCATCATGATATTTCGACAGTATTGCTTTTATTTGACTTGCGTCTTTTTGTCTATTTGTGTCACTTTTGTTAGTAGCGCTACTTTTAATGTATTTAAATATTTATTGCCCATATTTTTAAATTCATTTAATGATACAAATTCGAAAATTTGTTCATTTGGTGACAACTGTAAGTTAGCAATTTTATGTATTCTGGCTTCTGAATTAAGCCTTTGAAAAAATTGACCTAAATCGAATTTTTCATTGGAATACAAATCATTAACTGAAAATTGTGAAATGATTCGTTTTCCTCTTTTAAGTAAACAATTTATTTTACCGAATTTTAGTTTCAATAAATTTCTTTACGTCGTTATTGCTAACGACTTCATAGACATTGGGCTCTTTTAGATCTTTTGATCTTTTGCAATTTTATTTTCTCATCTGCGCAGATGTTTTCCTGTCTTTTTGATGATCTTGTTTGAACCATTAATATTTTCCTATTCATGTCAATTAGTGTCTCTATGTTTATGCGGGATAATGCATCCGCTACATGGTTATCCTTCCCCTTGAGGTATTCTATCGTGAATTGGTATTCTTCTAAATCTAGTCTCATTCTAGTTAATTTTGATGTGGGATTTTTCATCGAAAAACAAATATGTTAAGGGTCTATGGTCTGTTTTAACTAAGAAATGCCTTCCATAAACATATGGTCTGAAGTGTTTTATTGCCCAATGTATAGCAGCTAATTCCTGCTCTGTAGTTGATTTATTGCTTTCTCCCTGTGTGAAAGCTCGGATGCGTATGCAATTGGCAATTGTACACCGTTGTACTCTTGGGATAGTACAGCACCACATGCATGTTTGCACTTGCATCTGTGGTTATGCAAAATTCTTTGCTGAAGTGAGGGTATTGCAATAATGTTGGTTTCATTAATGCCCTTTTTAAATATTTAAATGCATCTTCGCATTCTTTTGTCCATTCGAATTGGACATTCTTTATACACAACTTTCTGTGCGAAGTTGTGTATAAATCTTCTGTAGTAATTACAGAACGCGACGAAACGTCGTGCACTATCCGCATCAGTAGGGGTTGGATTGTTTTTTATACCATCGTACTTTTTGTCATCTGGAAGGATGCCATGGTCTGTGCACTTATGCCCAAGGAATGTTACCTCGTACATGAAAAACGAACATTTCTCTGGGTTTAATTTTAAATTATGTTTTCGACAAAGATCAAATATGCTTGTCAAGTTCTTGAACATGTGCTGCTCTGAGCAGCCGATGACTACTAGGTCATCCATATAGAGAAATGCTTGGGATGGCTCTAGGCCTGAAAATGCGAGTGTCATCATTCGCATAAATGAATTTGGTGCTACCTTAAGACCATATGGTAAGCGCGTGAAGCGATAAGAGCCAGTGCTCGTTGAAAATTATGTTATATTTCTAGATTTTTCATCTAGTTCAATTTGATGAAAACCTGACATAAGATCAAAGACATGAAAAATATTTAGCTCGTCCTAATTGGTCAAGTATTTCCTCAATTCTTGGCAGTGGATATTTATCTGCTAAAAGTTTTTTGTTAATTTGGCGATAATCAACTACTAAACGCCATTTTTCTCCTTTGAATTTGGGAGCGATTTCTTGGGTACCAAGAGAAGTGGGCTATTGTATTCTGAGGTAGATGGTTCTACTATACCATCTTTTATTAGTTTTTCGACCTGCCTGTTAATTTCTGGCTTTTCTGTTTCTGCATTTCTGTAGTTTTTAATATATACAGGTGTTTTGTCTGCTAATCTTAATTTCTGTTTATAAAAATTGTTACTTGAAACTGTTTCTGTTTCTAGACCAAATATGTCACTGTATTTGGTACATAAGTCAGTTAAGCTTGTTTTTAAATTGTTCAGGGAAATTTAATTTATTTATGACTTCATCTGTTCTAATGCCGGTATTTATTTTATTTATTTTGATGTCATATTGTTGTAATGACTCAAATATTACTTCGGGGTTTTGAATTTTTATATGTTTACTATTTGTATTTAAAATACGGACTATTGCGCTATTACTTTTTACTATACTGTTTGCTATTATTACACCAGGGTGTATTTCTTGGTTTGGTATAAGAACAGTATCTTCATTTGTCAGAAGCGTAATTTTTCTTATAACTTCTGATCTGGCTGGTAACAATATTGAGTTATCAATATCATTATGTAATAGCGCTACATGTATTTGATAATTAAGTGATTCTGGTTTCATGATGAGTTCATCATGTTGGTAATCTATTATGCAATTGAATTTTCTGATGAAGTCTAGTCCAAGAATTCCATCGCAAGGTATGGGAAATTCATTGTGGACTATTTGGAAATTGTGACTGATTACGAAGTAATCGAAAAGTAGATCAATTGTGGATTGTCCAATTGACTATTGTTCCCTGTCCAATTCCTGTTATACTTGTTTTATAGTTTTGATTTACATTTGAATCTGTTTTATTGTTCTTTAAAATTGAGACATTTGCTCCTGTATCTACTAGCAGAGTCAATGGTATATTATTTTTCCTATTGTATATTTTGATGAGACTACTGAGACTTAGATTTATATGATAAATTTTTACTACTCGTTGCTCAAGGGGGTTTGTTGGTTTTCCGAGTTGCCTCTGTTTGAGCCGCCTCTATATGAGCCGCCTCGAGGATAGTAATTTTGGTAATAAAGGACAGTATTGGTTTGTCCGGTTGCTTCTGTGCAACTATCGACAAATTTGGATATGGCATCATTCATGTTATTGAATGTGCCTGCCTGCATGATAAGTTTTACCTTATCTATAGCGCAGTTCTTGGTCATGGCCTTTACTGCTTGGACTGTACTGTATTTATTGGCCAATTCTGGTGTTAAACCATCGTTTATAAAAGCTCCTTCTAAAGCTTTTTTGTTAACTGCTCAACCTCTTGAGTGTACTGGTTGGCAGTTTTGCTTTTTGTTGCAAGTTAAGTAATTGGCTGACAATACTTCAACTGATTCCCTCTGCGCTTGATAATTTTGCAATGATTTGAGCGATTGTTTGCTCATTGCTTATCAAGTTTCTTGGGTGGCCCTTTAGTTTTGTCTTTATAAGACTGACAGCTGTTGCTTCATGATCTTCTTTTAGTGAGTCTATAAGACTCAAAGCATCTTTGAGTTTTCTTAAGCTTTTCCATCAAACTCTGGCAAGGTGATGAGGCTAGTTTGAGAAAACTTATAGCTGTTTACCATTGTGTTGTCAATTGATTTGTATTACTTCTGGTCATTTTAGTATTAGCTGGCAGTGAAAAACAGTTTCTCGTCGAATGACCCTTAAGTGTTTAGAGAATTTGAAGGAATACTGTTATATTATGCCTTTTCGTCTAATGTTTTCTCTCAAACTTTTTAAAGCATCAACTGTCTGTGTTAAATGCGAATCTGTTAGTTTTGTTGCATTGTCACATATAAGTTGATTGGCTGGTATTGTAGGAATCTACAAGAATTTTAACGTGTTTTGACTTGGTCTCGTTTGAGACTGGTGCGCTTTGTTAAGGCACTTGAAAGATTTGTTAAACTCCTCACGTTGTTGCCTAAAGAATGGTAACGATTTGTGTCCATTCCATTTATAGACATTTTTTTAATTTATATGCGCTAACGCACAATAATTGGTATGTCCTAAAAAGGGGTGTTCTAATATAGGGTGTTTCTTTTGAATACTACAAAAATCTAAAGTTCTCGCCTAATATTGGGTCTCTTTAATGATTGACCTGACTTGTATACCCGGAAGAGTTGCCTTTTGTGTTTTTGCAATGTATTAACGGTGAGAAATCTATGAAATGTTTCCATATATAAAAAGTTTCTAATTCATATGCTTACTGTGTCGTTGAGACCAATTGTAGAATTCTTTCCTTAAAATAGGGATCTCTAACATGGACCTGT